>CAAKHB010000713.1:11597-38676 GCA_901007665.1 Aeoliscus strigatus
GGGTGTTAGTTGGGTTAGGAGTTTTGGGGTAGGGGTTTGGATAAGGAGTTTGGGTTGGGTTAGGGAGTTTAGTTAGGTGTTTAGGTTTAGGTTGGGTTAGGGGTTTTGGTTATGTGTTTGAATAGGGGTTAGGGTTGGGGTTCGATTTGCGGTTTGGGTTGGGGGATTTGGTTTGCTCCACAGTCCTCTGTGGAGACTCAAATCTGGTTAAAACATTTTGCACGGCAGCTTTAATGACTTTCTTCAACTTTCTCTTCGTCACTGACTCAGGAATGCTGAAAACGCTGAAGTCTTTGAGACTGATGTCTCACGCACTCTGTGCCGGCGTTGATGTCCTCTGACTGCAGGAGCCTCCTGGTTCTCTTCTGTAAACATCTGATCAGCTCTAAGACCAGAGAGAAAATAAACCATGGGTCAGCTCCATCTCCTCCGGTGGAGGTGTCCTGACTGACTCTGTGTCCTCCTGCTCTGATTCATCTGCTGTCTGAGAGAAGGTCCAGCTTTGTGCTCCGCCATGGGCTAACGATCACTCACGTCAGTTTTGGATGGATTTTGTTCAACGGGTCCAGGTCCGGCTGTCCAGACTCTGGGGTATAGGTTGAGGGTTCACATTGCTGAGGTGGTTGTTTCACTATCACAATGTGGTTTCCACGGTTGCAAAAAACGGTTGATATACTTCCGAAAAGCTTTGCTCCGTGTGCCTTTGAGGCATCAGCACTATTAATGATGACATCACGATTCAGTCACATCTGACGCCCATGGCAACCGTCAAATCAAAGGATCAGAGGATAGCTGACCATTCTTCCTTCAAGTGTTTTACTTATTCATTTATTTATATACATACTGTATATTAATATATGTACGCGAGTCATTAAAATGAACAACGACTCAGTCACACAGAAACATTCAGTTCAGAATCAGTTCAGGATTGTCAGTTCCAACTAACTCTTTTTGCACATGGAATGCAGCCGGCATGTTAGCATGCAGAAACTAGCATCCAGCTAACTCTGACACATACTCTGACATCATGTGATTATTTTTACTTTGTGAGCTGTGAAAGTTGTTTCCCTTCAGTCAGCTGCTGACGCCACAGTGACGCCACAGATCCATTTCCTGTGTATTCCAAAGGACATCTGCTGTAAAACGGTTCTCCTCTGCATGTTCCGTCAATATTTCTCTGCTGCCATAAATTGCTGATCTAACGACTGTGTGTAAATCTCCTGCGGGAACGTTCACGCCGCTGCTTCCGGACATATCAAGCAGCAGGGGATCGATTGCTGAAACCATTTGTGATTGCAGAGTATCGATCACTATTTTACCTCCGTAGATAAAATGTATGCTTCACCTGAGTGGTTCAAGGAGAGACGCCATATTCACCGTGAATGAATATATGCTTTATTTATACATGCTTTACTGATGCTAACTCATTTTCATTTCACAATTTCCCAAAATACGAATCTAAATCAATTAAAATTATTCTACTGGTGTCAAATACTACTTGTGTCTGTATTTCTCTTGAAATGCATTTTATATAATACTTTACATTATATAACATGTATTTACTTAATGAACAATTTATAACTACCATCATATTACACTTAATTACTAATCCAATATTTTTTAAATGATATAGAAATATATCCCAAATGTTTGTATTTTCTAGTCATTACAACAGGAACTATCTCCATCTCCACAGTTGAAAAAACTCTCATTCAAACGAGACAGTTCTTACATACAGATGGTTGTTTGGTCCACCCTGCGAGGACATTCTTGGCATATTTAATGCAAAAGCTGAGTCAGACGGGACCAGTCCGCTAACACAGAGGACGTATTCCTGATCAGACTCAGGATGATCACATGATTATTCATCATGTGTGTTCTGGTCTGATGAATTCTGGAGGAACGTGCAGAATGTCCAGTGTAAAGCTGCTCGGGTTTATCAACATCTGTCTCAATTTTCACAGAGACGCTTCTTTTTTTTAACAATTTAAAACCAACCGGGTCCCAGGTGCTACATTGGCGCGAACTTACTTTGGAGTACCGTAATTATAGGACTATTTTCGGAAAAAATGGAATGTTTCCTGAAAGCAGGGAAGTGTCACTCGGTTCCTCTACCTGGGTCGAAGATGGAGCTCGGAGAAGGAGAAAACAACCAATGCCATGTTGCTGTCATTACGGTAATCCCAATCACTCTGTTGCTGGATGCCGGGGAGTCATTACCACCTCAGTGGAAATAGTCTTGTGATTACGGTACTCCAAAGTATGCTAGCTATTGGCAGTGATACAGTCAGTATTAAAGGATTCATGACGGTCAGTGCAACGTCTCACACGTTCATGTTGACCGAGCAGCAAAGGTGCAAGCGCCGGTCCAAAGTGTGCTGTGATAACCACCAATCAATGTCAGAATGTTTGCTGCTGCTGTGAGAACCGAAGCGTCCGGTCACACGTGAGCGGCCACGTGGGCGCTTCGTCAACGTTTGCGAGAGAAGCATGGATCCGTCTGCCTCACATCAGACGTTCATCTGCCCACTCTACACCACTGTGTACGGTACACGGTCTCATTCTCTCTCTCTCTCTCTCTCTCTCTCAGGTTTCTCCTTGCTGTAATATTTGCACATCAATATTCCTGATGATGTGTAGCAGAGAAAACTAGTTTAGTTTCTGGTTTAAGCGCATTTATACTCTACTGGTTAATGTGGGACACTCTGGAAAGTCCTCGTCACCTGAAACAGGACAAACACACAAACACACATCTGTTCTTTATCTGAGCCATGTGGAAGCATAAATAATAATAATAATAATACAAATAAAAAAGAGTAACAAGTAACAACGTATCTCAGAATTCCTTGATACTGTCACTGTCCGTCCATCTCCTCCATCCTGTGGGAGTGTTCTGCTGTCACCAGGGACGCTCGCGGGCTGAACGGCCATTGGTTCTATGAAACGGTGGTGGACCAGAAGATCATAGAAGTGGAAGGATTGCGATAGTAATTTATAATTCTGTGACATTATCACAGAATTCCGAGTTACATATATCGTCACTAATCCTTTTATTTTACTTTTCTGAGGTGGCAGCAGGAGGCTTCCGTAGATCCAGCTTCACGTTCGCCATCAGCACAGGAAAAAGAACGACGCACCTGATCCTCTGTTGGACGTTCTGCAGACAGGAAGCTCCGTCCAAGCTCCAGAAGAGTCTCCGAGGGCTTTGAGCCTCGACGGCTGTTTGGTGCAGAAGGTTTTATGATTCGCTGTAATAAAGTGAGGATTTTGTGTTCCAGCTCATAAAGTCGCTCAGACATGGCGACCACAAACGACAAACGGAAACGGAGAGATAAATCCGCTCTGAATGCATCTGGTTGTGCGTTGGTGGATCATTGTGTAACGACTTTCATTTCTATTCACTCTACCCACAAACACTCACATACTGTATGTTCACAGCAATACCAAACAAGTACAGTTCTGGACAGACACAATACTAGACGACAAGACAGTAAAACGACAGAACAAAGACAATACAATCAGAGGTCATTGGGGAGGGACTAGAGGTGTGATCAAAAAATAAGGAAAGAGAAAATACACAGCAACAACACACTTATACCAAATATTCTCGCATATGATGGTCCATAGCTCGTCTAAACCGTTGTCCCTATGAAATCCCTCCAGCCATGAGGCCGCACGTGCTTCTAGAAATCAGAATTATTTCAACTGAATATCAACTGAGCAGCAGAGGACTGAAGTGTATTTTTAGTGCTGCCGTTAGCCAGCGGAGGTTTCTGTCAAACACAAAGACAAAGCGGCCGAAGCTGTCTCTATTCGTCAAAAGCAATTTATACATGTGCAGCGTTTCTTTGATTCATGTCTGCAGTTTCCATCTGGACTATTTTTTGAGCCAATGAAGCTAATGTGACTGCAGCTCACGAGAGAAAGCATCAGAGCGAGAGAGAACAAAACGGATCGGACGTGAAACCAAACGGAGCGCTGCTGTGACACGATGAAGAGAAACAGCGAGGAGCTGCTGGACTCGCTCTCATTATGACAACAGAACTTATCAGCGCCGTGCAGCCGACGCGTCGTCCAGAGGAACCTCAGCTTCATGACACCTTCCTGACAGGCGACGCCATCGGATGCAGGAAATGGTTTATAATTACTGACCATCTCCTGCTGAGGCCCATCAACTGTTCGGGAACATTTCCACGTATTTCACTTCCAGCTGGTGTCTTTAGATTAATTACTCGCTAAAGTTTGCTGAGCGTCAGGTTCTAGTTTATGAATTCAATTTGTCCTGTACACATGAGACATCCTTCGAACACGGTTTACTTTGTAACACACATTTAATGCGGTTTAACACACCTAACAGTCATGAATACTCTCATACACAAATATATATAAATACATTTTACCGTCAGCTGCAGAAATTGTCTGATAACAATGAGAGTCATTAAATGCTCTTCACACAATTATAAAAACTTGAAACATATTATATTTTCACTGTATGTGACTGACGTGTGAGTGAATGGGCAGAATCGTTTCATTCTTTTCAAACCAATAATTCATAAATTCATCGACAAATGAAAAAACGTCGACGGATGGAGCTTGATGAACACAAAAGCCACGTGCTGCTCCTTTAAAACTCGACATTGACAGAACAAGGGAACAGAAACATCCGGAACGGGAATCCGCTCACGTTGAAACCGCAGCAGCGATGATTCATGCTGTTGATGCATCAAATGACCCTGATGAACCTCATGAATATGGAGGATTCATCATCTCGTGTCAAACCAGCGCTGCCCTTCTCTCTGCGCTTTGTGCCTTTTCCATGAAACCAGGTAAATGCAGAAATCCGTGGCTGTGTTCCCCTCACTTGCGTACACATGAAGCCGAGGACCTGAAGTGCACTTGTGATCAAGCGACACCCAGAGATATTATGTTGATAATTTGATGAGCTCACAGTCGCACAAAATAGACTCTTCCTCTTGACAAAATTCAAATGATGTGTGCGGAGCGTCAGTGACACGGTTGTCACCTCAGCTTTTGTTTCCTTCGACTAATTGTTGACAAAGTATTTCAAATAGAACTCACAGATTATACATCATAAAACCTGGCAACCCCCCCCCCCCCCCCCAACAAACACACAAGCAGTTGAAAGTACTAAACCTTGAACATGGACGACACAGCTACAATACTGAGAAACCAACAGCAGCTAAATGAATCTCACTGAATGACGGGAAAGAGAAGTAGCCGTAACGACCATCATGCCACCAATCATCACATCGGACATTTTAAAACCGGCGACGCCTGGCGAGCTAGCTGCGATGGAGCTACGGGCTAGTTATGCTAGCAAGGTGCATTTCTAATTCATGTTGACTGAACTGGGACGTATGTGCTGTTAAATTCAGAATGAATTCAATAAAATGATCTAGAAACACACAGGAACAGCTGTTCACGCATCCTGAAGCGGACTTTACGCTTCAGCCTCAGTTGGGGCATGAATTGTAAATGGACGTGATAAAATCATAAAATCTGAAACCTACAATTTAGAAACCTTTTACTGAATGAAACATGTTTTTTTTTTCTTAACCCTTTAACACCATGTGCACCACTGGCGATGGCATATTTAGAGCACCATAATCATGCAACTATTTGCGCATCAGAAAACGTTTTAATCAGTTGCACTGGGATTACCGTAATGACAGCAACATGGCTGTTAGTACTTTTAGGAACCGATGGACGTTCTCTCCGTCTTCACTGAACTGAGTTGACACTTCTCAGCATTCAGGAACCATTTTCTGACGGCGCAAACAGTCACGTTATGACAGTACTCCAAAGTACGCTAGCGTGACTGTAGCATCGGCGGACACCGTCGGTGTTAAAGGGTTGAACCGTTGCGTTCTACTGAAGGATCAACAGCCACGCCCAGTTCTTTCACATAGTTCACGGCGTCACAACAATGAATGCAACTATTCACCGATTTCACCTGAAAGCTCAACAACTCAAACAGGCACAAACTCTTAAATACTTAAGTAGATATTCTCCAGAGACAATAACACTCAGAAACCGTCACTGAGAAGTGCGGACGGTGCTTGTGTTATCTTTTCTGAGCTTCAGCCTCTTGCCACTCACGTCCTCCTGCTCCGTGATTGGCTCGTTGCTCTCATGGGATGAGTCCTTGATCACGCTGTAATACATCGGCACGTTGTACGCCGCCGCCTTCGCTTTGGGCCGGCAGCTGCACTTACAGAGCTTCTGGAAGGCCATGCGGAACTTCTGCGACATGAGGTTGTAGATGATGGGGTTGATGGCGCTGTTGGTGTAGA
Organism: Aeoliscus strigatus; assembly: GCA_901007665.1. Lineage (NCBI taxonomy): Eukaryota > Metazoa > Chordata > Actinopteri > Syngnathiformes > Centriscidae > Aeoliscus > Aeoliscus strigatus. The sequence continues at coordinate 17,912 of CAAKHB010000713.1, forward strand.
TGCACATGCGGCAGAAGAGCAGGAACCAGGTGTTGTGGTACGGCGGGTCGATGAAGGAATTGACCACCACCAGGGTGCGATACGGCATCCACAGTAAGGAAAAGAGAACGACCACCACAACTAGCATCTTCGTTATCTGGTGAGAAACAAGAAACGTCAGAAGGAGATGACGATCAAATCGGGGAGGAAGAGTACAACACACACACACGACAGTCACATTGGAGCTAACTGCTCATTAGCATGCTAACATGCTCAGAGCTAAGCTAGCGTTATGATGTTTGAAAAGTGTAAACCTGCTTTAGTTTGAAGCGGCAGCATGTCAACGGTTTCCGTTAATACACAGATTGACACATTCCAGGGACAAAAACACCTCGGTAACTATGCTAAAATGTATTTTAGCATAACGTGTTTGTTCTTTGCCAGTCAAACATTTTTCGCTCTGGACGGGTCAGATGATTGTTTGTTCACGTTGACCCACAAACCATCTATGGCCCGTTGACTTGTCTGAAGACCAACCGAACCTACAGAAGCTGACTTGTTTGCTGTCTGTTGTCTCCTGATGGTGGATTGAAAAGTGTTCTTCAGTCATCTGAAAGGAAATTGAATGTCACAACCACACTTTGTCCACAACTGACAGTTTGTTGTTTGGTGGAACTCTTTCGCATCAGTTTTCGCATCAGTTTCAGGCATTGGTCCAACTAAGAGGACAAGTCCAGAATCCAAGATACCGTCAGAGATACCTCAGTATAAACTGATGGATTTTTTTAACTTAACCTTTTTGTGCCACTGCGTCTTTGTTGATTTCAATGACTCACACTGACCGTGTCTGATTTGTTGGACTTTTTATGTAAATGCTGTGAATTCTGGCTAGAAAACAACGAGTTTTTATCATATTTGAACATGTTCGAGACACTTGGTGTACATGAAATATACAGGTGTCTCAGGTTCCCTCGCTTCACAATAGGTGGCAGTGGTGCAATTAGGGGTCAGTCCAGATACGGGCAGGTGTGTAACAGTGGTCAACGATTTATAGGGGTATGTGTGACGTTATTGGTCCAGTTAGTCCATTCATATCTGTGACCAATTGTCGACATGTCGATAAATTACTCAGATAAAGCAACGTTCATTTGTGAGATGGCTTCAAATCACGGCTTTCGAACTACACGCCACAGATGTCTGTTTAAATCATTCACTTGGTGTCTTTCTTGTACCTGTTTCCTGGCTGAAACGGTTCCCCTGTTGGTCTTCTTGGTGCTGCAGCAGTGACCCTGGTGGACCGACCCTCCTCCTCCGGCTCTGTCGCTCAGGTGCGACGGCAACGGACTCATGAACAAAATCCTGGCGATGAGTCCGTACAGCACCGTGGCCACGATGAGCGGGATCACGTAGAACAAGGTGAAGTCCAGGAAGTAGACGGGCATGTAGAGACTCCTGGACACACGGTAGCCGCAGGTCACCACCACGCCGTTGGCGTAGATGGTTTCGTCGGTGTCCACCAAGAAGAACCACATGATGCAGTAGAGCGAGGTGAAGACCCAGACTCCAGCGATGATCCTCTTCGCCCGGGACACAGTGCAGATGAACTGGGCCTTGATGGAGTGGCAGATGGCGATGTAGCGCTCGATGGTGAACGCCGTGATGGAGCAGGACGACACGTTGATGCCCAGGTACTGCAGGTAGGTGATGCACAAACATCCCGAGTAGCCGTAGATCCAGTGGGCCACCACGTCAGAGATGTTGGGGAGCCCCGCAGCCAGGAGCACGATGAGGTCTGCGACCGCCAGGCTGACCAGGTAGCAGTTGGTGGGGGTCACCATGTGCTTGGTGCGCAGCACCACCAGCACCACCATGACGTTCCCAGCAATCCCAACGCCACAGATGAGCAGGGTGAGGAAGATGGTGATGACCTGCTCCTCCAGAGGGTTGAGGGGCATTCGAGTCAGATTCACAACCGGATCAATGTCCTGAAGGACGGCTGAGATGTTCTCCATTGTGCTTCCGTCCAGTTGGCACAATTCAGTTGGTGTCAGAGGCGCAGAGAAGCTGAAGGGCTGGAAGATGAACCAGGTCGCATACAGATGAAAACAAAATGTCTCCTCCTGTTCTGACTTATTTGGCTGAACGTCTGCATCCAATGTCACAGATCAAAGATCCAGGAGAAGAACACGAACATCTCACCATCACTTGTAAAAAAGAAAAAAGAAGAAGAAGAAGAAGAAGAAATGCTGTTGCTCACTCAGACATGTCAGAGGCGCAGAGGTGCAGCTGTCTGTCCACATCTATCACCGTGGTGCTGGCGTCTCCTCCCTGTTCTCCCGGAGCTCCTCCGCTCACACTGTTCTATCCACAGTGTGCCTTCAGCAGACACCTACTCTCAAATCACCCCCCCCCCCCCCTCGATGTGAAGGTGCGTCTGTGAGCGCAAAGGCTGTGGTGACAGAGAGGACGCGGCACGTGAACACGTCATCCATGAGCTCTAGTTCATAATAACACAGTTACATCAGTGTATTTATGGACTGGAGCTTTTCGAAGTTCTCACTTTCACTCCAAGGAGTCAGACGAGCATCTGTCCGTCTCCTGGGGGACGATCTGGGACACAGTCTGGACGGTTTCCTGTGGGGACACGTCTGGAGAAGTTTTCACCGCGCTGGCTGTTCAGATGCTGCTGCTGCTGGACATGGAGAAGCAATGAGACACGTCCTTGAAAGGACGTTTCACTGTTCGTCTGTGGACACGACTGCCGGCGTCAGTGGACAAGAGTCTCACAAACGTCAGACAACGCTGGAGAGAAACCAGATTCATCCGGTTTGACGGACGCTGACGTTCTGCTGCACGGAATCAGTTTACGCTCATTTGTAATGAAAAGAGAGTGAGCAAAGATCTGATCTCCAGAGTCAAGAATTGGTCGGAAAACGTCCTACTGACACATACGACGTTGTCACGCAGAGTTCTGATACGAAAAGACTCCGACGGACATAAAAATAGATGAAAACACGTTTTTCTATTCTTATGTAGGAGGACTTCTTAAAATAATCTGCTGAAGACTCGTGGGAGTTTGAAGCAGGTTTGAAGAGCAAAGAGTCGTTTTTACAGTTTTGTTACAGATACCGGAAAAAAAAATCTGCTGCAAGATTTAAAAGATGATTAGATTTAATCTCTTTAAGCAATCAAGGACTTTTGACTTAATACAGATCTAAAAGAAGAATTCCCTGAGGATGATCCATCTTCATTCCACAGAACCACAGTGACACCCGGTGGAGCTGAGGGGTAAAAAACCAGACCCCACCGTGACCTTTGTGTCATCACACGTTCATCCACGTTCATCCACAGTGAGTCGCCTTGAAGGCCGCGGAGCTGTGAGATGTTTGCAGGAGAAGAAACAAACAGGACGTTCTGGCTTCAGTCCAACTCTGAGCTCTGAAACACGACAGAACTTAAACGGACGAACGTTCAGACACTTGACGTGACGACTGAGTGTTTTTGGAGAAGCTGCAGGAGTTCAGCAGGTACGAGAACTTGACGCTGGTCCAGGTACATTCTCAGTCTGTTGATGTGGATTCACCTTGTATATCCAGTGTCTGTCTTTACTTTCACTCAACATTCACACTTGATTACGGAACGGTGAAACACGGTTCAGTCAAACATCTGAAGAGTTGATTATTTCCCTCCTGTGTTTTAACCTCAGACATTTTTTACCAAAGGAAGAAAGACCATGAACAAGGAACACACTTTTATTTAATCAGTAAAACAAATCCCTGAACTTGTCATAGCGTACTAGAAAAAACATAACAAAAATAAAAATAAAGTTCTTTTGTATTTATTTAAATACCTAAAAACTGCTGTGAACGTAACAACAAAAATGTATTAATTTAATGAGCAAAATTAAAAATAACTTTTTTGTGTTTAAAATACTGTCAAAGTTTTTATTACAGGAGACAGGAAGTAGCTGTAACGGGCGTCTGCCCGGGGTTTGAGGACGGGTCCAAAGATGCAGGCACAGCACACAGAGAATCAGGATAGAGCCACAGGTAGTTTATTGCACAACCAGGTAGCACAGCAATGATGACACAAACACAAACCGAAAATCAAGAGCTAGAGGGCAAACGGGAAGCAATGGACGAGAGTAACAAATGGCGGGAGAGTAAGGCATGGAAGCACAAACAATCTGTCAGTGGGGTGCAGCCAAAGCACGGCTTAAGAGCAGGAGCAATCAGCGCGCCGATGAGAATCAGGTGCGCTGATTGCTCCCAATCAGCCTGGCCACACCTCCACTGCCAGCCAGAGGGAGGAGAAACACAGGGCAAAAAAAAAGAAACAAACACAGACACCGAACCAAAACAGACAACTCTGACAGTAGCGGGGTTTCGCACATATGCAGAACACGTTTTATGAAATCAGGTTTCCATTAGGGATTGGGTAAAGACAAGTGTAACGTGTCTGTTTGTCTGTCTCCTTTCTAGCTCTGTTCTCCTCCATTTTTGTTTACGTCACATGTCATCTTCTCTGTTTGTGCATCTGTGGTGATGTCACAGCGCCACTCACAGGCCTGGAGGGCCTACTGGAGTGTTTTTCTGGGGATTGGTGGGGATGCACTCGTTTGTTGAGATGAAAACTTTTTTTTAAAGAAAGAAACAATTGGATTCGGTCTCCGTGTGGGCGTTTCCTGAGTCGGACCGACCCTCCTGCCCCTGAGAGCAGCCAATCACAACAGCAGCTCAGGAAGCGGCTCACCTCACCTGCAGCCGATCTGAACAGAATAAATCTGTCCCGGATCTTTTCCAACCTGCTTTGCACGTATTTTCTCCTCCAGGTACTTGAGTCTTCTCTCTTCCTGTTTTCTGAAGAAGGACGCAGAGATGCTCCTGCGCAGCCGGCTGGCGTAGACCTCCAGGAACACCAGCAGGTAGCTGAGCAGCCACAGACACCCCAGCAGGAGGGTCACCCCCGGGGTCGGAGACGAGGTGGTGGCCTCACAGAGCGATGGCTCCGGGCTGAAGTTCCACCTGTACTGACGCCCGAAGTTCGCCAGCTCCCGCGTGACGCAGGACTGAGGAATGATGCAAAGAGCAGGTGAGAACCACTGAACCTGTCAGCAGGAAACAAACAATGAGCAGCAGTTCCACTGACATTTGAATTGTTTCTCAACTGTTTCCTGTGTCAGTGTTCGTGTTAGAACCAAAACTACCTTTAACCCTTTAACACTGACGGTATCACCGGCGCTACCTTGGCATTAGCATACTTTGGAGTACCCGAGCCCAATCAGAAAACGTGGAACGGTTTCTGGAAAGTGAGAAGTGTCGTTCAGTTCCTCTACGTGGTGTGAGGAGGTTCCTGAGCGTTGACAACCATAGTAACAGCCATGTTGCTGTTACTATGGTCATTACGGTAATTCCTTTTGCTCTGTCGCCATTACCGTAATGGCAGCAACTGGGACGTGAGGTTCAGCTTCTCAGCTTTCAGCAACCAATTGATGTTTTCTGAAATAGTCCCATAATAATAATAATAAGGGTTAAAATCCTCATCAGTTCACAACGAGGACAAAAACTCACCCTAGAAATAACATTATTAAACATGTAGACAAGTTGTGCAAGAGGATTCAGATGGAACTAAACTGTAATTTGATGACACGTTTCACCGGTGTTGAACCGACTCCACTTTCTTTGGGTCGGTGCAGAGACTCACCTTATAACTCACTGAGATGCTGGCGGATGTCGGAGGGAAGTCCATGAGCCACGGAACAATTAACCGGACGACATAAAACACGACGTAGTCCAAGGACACGATGAGCGCCATCGCGGTGAAATACAAGGTGACGACGGCCAGCGGGACGAGAGCGGAGCGGCACTCCTGACCGCTCAGTCTGCAGCTCCGAGCTGCCGGTCTGGAGCCGGCGCCGGTGGAGATACCGTTGTCAAAGCGAACGGAGCTCAGGTACGATCTCAGGTAACGAGCAGCTTCGAAAACGAGCAAGGCGACAAAAGCGGCGGCGAGGATTCGGTTTGACAGCAGCTTGCATTCCGTCAGCAGGTTCCTGGCGTTGGAGAAGTCGGTTTCTATTTGGTCGACGAGAGTCAAAAACCGGCTTTTGACCTCGGACACGTTGACGTGTGTGAAATGATCCAACTTCCTCAGGTTGGTGACGATGCTGAAGTCCTCCTTCCTCACGCGGATGGCTTGTTCGACCAGGTCTCTCTTTGCCCGGTTTAAGGGTTCTGACGAGTTTAGCAGCGTCTTGGAGAACCCCTCGGCGGTGCACGTCAGGATGTGCACCACCGCCCCGACATTGGCCATGATGTTGGGGAAAACGTTCAGCACTAGAATCATGACGGATGCCGAGAGCACGAGCTTGCGTCCCTGTCTGGTGCAGACGGTCGGTAGGGTCATGGTGAGGACGCAGCGCAGCGGGTGGCACAGGGCCGACAGCAGGGACGTGGACGCGGCGTAGACGCAGGCCGCGCCGATCGATGCGCCGAGCTCATAGCGCAGTGTGTTGAAGAGCCAGTGGTGAAGCAACGCGCCGGTGACGGCGGCCACAGCGAAGCACAGACACAGCAGAGTCGCCAGGTCTCTGCCGGCGGGGGCAGGAGCCGAGAAGACGTCCCACAGGTGGAGCAGGACGGACACCGCTGACCGCCAACAGGAAGACGCCCTGTTCCTGAGGAGACAATGTTTGACCTCCGGTTCAGTCCAACTTTATTTGCCAAACATCGCAGAACAACAAAGTGTTCGAAGCGCACGTAAAATATGTGAGTATGCTAGCATGCTAGCGCTAGCGCTGCATTGGCGCTAGCGTACTTTGGAATATTTGATACTTTGAAATTATGCAAATATTTGAAAGAAAACGTCCACCGGTTCCTGCAAATTGCTGTCATTACGGTAATCCGATTCGCTCCTTTTGCTGGAAGCCAGCGAATCATTACCGTAATGACCTAAAAACGGAGTTACGTCCCACTAAGTCACTGGAAGTGTGATGGGACGTGAGCGTTTGAGGCAGACAGCCTCTGTGACCTCTGAGCAGGTTTCCAGTCTGAGCGCAACACGTTGGCCCACACTGTGACTTTATCTGTGTGTTTTTTTAAGCCTTCAGCTGTGACATTTGTGGTTTCGGACGGAAATGTTCATCAAACGTTTCTTTGACAGAACAAACAAAACAAGAACATTAGATAACAAATAAGATCAAATGAATGAAAAATAATAGAGCGATAAATAAAAATATAGTTATTTTCCAAAAAACATAAATTCATTCAGATTAATCACATTGATAATGTACAACTTTAATAATGTGCAGTGACGCTAAAGTTCCAATTCATCATTTAAATGTGAACACACACACACAGAAATAAAGACATACACACATGCAAATACAAGTGTACATAAACACACACACACACACAGAAAACTAAAGAGGATCAGTTCTAACCTGAGCGGAGGAATCATGATGAAGTTCATGGTGTGAAACAAACAAACATCTGTTGTCTGAGTGTTGTGTGACGGTAAAAAGAGGAACTGGTGTGAACAGTCACCGTCATGTTTTCATTCCCACGAGGGAAATAACAGTTCTTCTGTCATATGTGACGACGAATCACACGGCGAGGTGTCACTCACACACACACACACACACACACACTGTGTCACACAATGAGAAATCATTTCAGAAACTGCGACTCCGCTGAATATTCAACACACACACGTCAGAATTTTGTGTTGATTCGTTCAGCTTCGATTCGCTGACTCACCCCGACTCGACACTGACCAGTGGGTCGTGTGTTTCGATGGTTCTGCAGGTTAAACATTGTTGTTGTTTCATTGCTCGGCCGCACTAGGGCGAGTTCAAAGTTAAACTGACGGGAAACGTCCGAAGCTTCAATCTGACACTTTTGAAACATGAGTCAGCATGAAAAAGCTGCTCATTGGTAAAGAAAAACGGTTTATAAATGTGTTATCACGTAACGGCTGTAAGACAATCGACTCTACGGGCTCCAGCCGACATAAACACATCTGAGAGACTGAACCCAAAAATCTATTTATAAGACTTTATTCACACGTCAGCAGAGAGAGAGGGAGTGGGGGGGTGGGAAAGAGAGAGACACACACACACACACAAACTCACACACACACATACACTTTCACACACAGACACGCAGTAAAAATTTGTTCTAGACCTCCATGTTTGTTACGTTGGAACGTGGAGCGTTCCACATGAACGTTCTCCAGTGGGACGGGACAAGTGAGGTCCAATGGGACCAGGGACCCGCGGTCCTCTGAGGACGGGTCCCGTCAGTCAGTCCGTTCGTCACAGCGTGGCGTTGAGCGTCTGGACGGCGGCGGCAGCGGCGGCCGACCTGTTGACGCTGTGAGCCCAGTCCGGATACGTGTTCAGGTCAAACATGGCCACGCCCCACGTGTTCATGGCTAGAGACACGGAGAGGATGCCCAGGATGTTCATGACCATACCCGTCTTCACCTGAGGACACAGAACAGTTAGTCCACGTCCACACACTCCGAAACCAGACACCGCATCTAGAATATTTTCATCAAAATGGATGGATTGGAAAGGACTGGACAAACTGTAGTTCACCCTCCAGACCTGTGGGTGGAGCTGAAATTCAGTCAAAACAGACAAGAACAGGCAGTGTTACACTCAGCTAGAACTAGACCAAAATGAGATTTATGACGGAAAAAAGTGAGCAGAAAATGGTTTAATATACGGTAACAAGGTCCCAACAGAGAAAACACGGAATAACCGATCTCGGAGTGGAAATTCCGTGTTAGCTGAGCAAATTCAACGATCCAGTATGTGATTGTTGACCAGAAAAAGATCTGCTCACCTTTAGTCGCTGTTGCTTGAAGAAAAACACTGAGAACAGGAAAAAAAACAAAACCAAAAAAAACAGCGAAGAGATTCAAGGTGGAGCTACGAGAAGGACCGACGCAGAAGAAGAAACACTCAGGACTTTCTACAGACTCACTATCTGCTGCAGCTGGACGCAGCATTGTGAGGTCAAAGGTCAGAGTGTGGGGCCGTGATACCTCGATCAAGAACGTGTGAGGATTCACCGTCCAGACGAGAATTAGAATGTTTTAACCCTTTTATCCAGGTTCAGAAAAAGTCCAGGATCCGTTTGGACGTTGGACAGAACGACGAGAATGTGTGTTCACACAACAAAGAGTCTCCGTGGTGACGTGGCCTGAGACACATGCAGTGGCGCCAGGTCGGCTTGCGTCACGCCGCTTACCATATCTTTGACCATCAGGTGTCCGGACGCGAAGGCAATGGAGTTGGGCGGCGTCGACACCGGCAGCATGAAGGCGTAGGAACATCCGATGGTCGCAGGGATCATGAAGTACAGCGGGTTGACCGACACGTGAATCGCCTGCGAGACCAAACAAGAGCAATCCAGGCTGAAAAACACGTGTTCCATTTGTATCGGATCCCTAAGGTCGTAAAAAACAGCTGTTTGTGTTCCAGTTGTGATGAGAACAGGTAAAAGTCCTTCCGAAGAACATTCCAGGTGGTGTGACGTGTCACTGAGGACGTCAGGAGTCGGTTCAACAGCGACTTCCTGTGGGGCAAACGCCGAGTTCTCCTTTGTCTCAGTGTGTTAGTGTGTGTATGTGTGTGTGTGTGTGTGTGTGAGTGTGTTTAAATGGTGCAGTACTCAGCTACGACAACACACTGATGTTTGTGTCAATTGGACAGATGTTCTGGTCAGATGATGCACACGACAGGAAGTTCAACAAAAGTGTTTGTTTTAGTGTGTGTGTGTGTGTGTTTCTGTGTGTGTCTGTGTGAGTGTGTTTGTCGTTTTCTCGGAACTCTCCGAGTATGATGATGTTTGTAGTCAGTGATGATAAAAACAGACAAAAAAGAGGTTTTAGCAAACAGACAACAAGACAAGCAGGCAGACAGACAGACAAACAAACCACTAGACCAACGAACAACTAGGTGCGCCCCCTGCTGTCCGTCTCACCAGCTCGGCCAGCACCGGTAGGAAGATGATGATGGTCGCCGTGTTGCTGGCGAACTCGGTGAAGCAGGCGAGGAACGCCGTGATCAACATGACGGCCGCCGCAGCGGGAAGCTGGGCCAGAGGCTGGATGTGACCTCCGATCCACGCCGCCAGTCCCGACTCCTGCCAGACGCCGCAGTGCACGGGTCAAAGGTCAGATCGCAACATAACAAAGCAGAGGGCAGCAGCTGTGAGAACCCCACCTCGCAGGCTTTGGCCATAGCGAAGCCGCCGCCGAGCAGCAGGATGATGTTCCACGGAACCGAGTCCTGGGCCTTCTTCCAGGACAGCAGAGGAACGTAGGGAACGTTGGAGGCTTCACAAACAACACAGCGAGGGTCAGCGAGGGTCTGTTCCGACGCGTTCTGAACGTGTTCACAGCAACGACAACACGGTTTGTTGTTGGAACACGGTTCTCCTGCATCACGTCGGAGCTCCGGACCGACACACGAACACAAACACCTTGTTTGTTTTCCTCTCTGCTCGTGTCCAGTGGGTTTATTTGAGCAGCTGAAGAAAGTGCGCAATCTCACACACGTGTCCCCGTGCGCGCACACACTCAAACCACAAAGCTGCGGCAGATTATTCTCATCACAGAAACAGAGAAACTACAGTTTCACCACCAGACAGGACGTTCACTCAGACTCTGTAATCTACATTATTAACATTCCTCAGCTCGCTCTCATGCAGTCCGAACATCAACATCCACCTCTTTATGGAAGGACGGCTCACTGACCTTTGGGGTCAAACCACCAGCTCAGAGAAGGCCTCTGCGACGGGAAGAAGAACAGGATGGACACAATGATCACGCCTGTGACGGCGTCTGACACGTACCTGAGGGGGACACAGGAACGTTGGCGGTGGTTCTTCTGAAACAGACCAAGACAAACGGAGCCTTCTTACCCGTTTTTGAACAGCACCGACCATCCAGTGACGAACTTTGGGTCCCGGGTGAAGAGCAGGATGGTGAACGTCACGAAGAAGAACAAGATCGATCCCTCTGCAAAACTGTCCAGTGAGAGTTAGTGAAGGCATGCGTCACCACAACCGGACTCTGGTTCTGGTTCCTGCGTTCTAGAGACACACACATGTCCTCACTTTATGGGCCCGAGCTTCCTGTAGTCCTCCTGGATCAGAGCCTTGGCTTTGGCCTCCAGCTCAGATCTGTGGTCCTGAGTCTTTGAGCAAAGTCTGCAGCAACGACAGACAGATAGACTGACGCTGTACAAATGGAGGCGCTTTTCCACCACACCGCTCCAGCTCGACTCGACTCGGTTCTACTTGGTTTGGGTCCAGGTGTACGGTTAAGATCAAAATGATGAGCCCCGAGGAACTACTGAATATTTCTCAAAAATCCGGCCCAATGTTTGCAAGAGTCATAAAATTCCATATAATAAATCAATCACCAGTGATGTGGCCCCATGTTGGTTCGCTTTGGAATGTAAAAGAAAGATTCAAGATTAACTTAGGAAACATCTGGATGGATCAGGGTTTGATTTGATTTCAGAAGGGGGGGGGGTTAAAGTCAAAAGACTGTAACTTTATTTCCATGACAAGTCAGTTCCTCCTCATGATGACGTCACATCATCAGCTGTACGATGCATACAAACAATGGAGGACATGGAGGAGATGGAGGACATGGAGAACCTGCTGCTGTGTGTGGATTTCTGTCTCAGACAAACACAGTAGGACACAGAGCGCCATCCAGACGTGACGTGACGAGAGGAGGATTAAAGAACTGAATCACTAGGGCTGGTAAAACAGGCAGTGGGTAGATGTTGGGACGGCCCTCTGTCTGTAGTGACCAATCAGAGGACGGCCCTCTATCTGTAGTGACCAATCAGAGGACGGCCCTCTATCTGTAGTGACCAATCAGAGGACGGCCCTGTGTCTAGTGACCAATCAGAGGTTGGCACTCTGCGGCGTCACATGTTTAGTACCGGCGTAAAAAAAGTACCAGGTTCTATCACCAGTGGAAAGAAAGCCGGGTAGAGCCACGAAGGAACCGTGTGGTGGAAAAGAGCCACATGTTTCTATCGTCAACAACGTCCACCTGTTCCAGGTGATTTTCCAGCATCATATTGTGGAACGAGAACACATCTAACACTAAATTACCGTGTATTCAGTCCGCCGTAGAGGAAGGCGATCCATATCCATCCCAGGAACAGGAAGAGGAGCATGAGCGGGAAAGCGAATGCAAACCAAGAGCCAAAGTTAATGAGGTCACAGTCTGGAAAATAGCTACGAAGCAAAAAATCAAAGTCAAACAGGAAATTATTTACCAAAATAAAATCAATCTATTCGTTACCTCTTCAGCTGTCCGATCAGGACAAGGTTGGGCGCGGTGCCGGTCAGCGTGGCCGTTCCTCCGATGCTGGCTGCATACGGGATACAGATCAGGAAACCTTTCCAAACGTTTAGCTGGTACTCCGACTCGGATCGGATCTCCTCCGCTGTCCTTGTGTCGCCAGGCTCTGTCCCGTCCGTCCTTTGGAGGAGACGGAGTTTCATTATTTCACGTGAACAGATGATCGCATGACCCCGAGCGGCCAGGAGATGAAATGATGAAACAAACCACCCAGAATGTCTGTCGGTGGAAAATGAAGCAGCGATGTTCACCAAGCTAAGCGCTAACAGGCTCTTAGCGTCAGTGAGTTAGCAAATGCTACCAGATGACGACCGAACAGAACTTTTGAGTCAGATTCCTGGTGGAAGTCGAAAACAGAAACTGTGTTCGACAAAGTGTCATTATGAAGTAGCATTTATAGACGTTTAATGAGAAACAAATGTTCACTCAGGTCACATCTGTTCCGATAACACACACACACACAAACACACAGCTCCAGTTTGAACCAGGCTGAGTCATGCTAGCTAACTGTCTGATGCTACCAAGCTCAAGTTAACAGAGATGACAAGTTTTACTGCAGCTCGCAGTAATGTGATGTCAAACACACTGACTTCGGGTGTTTGCGGGTAAATTAAGGTGTTAAATACCTGGCAACAGACAGTATTTGTTTTTCCGAGGGCCCAGAGGGCAGCGAATGCAGCTTCATCGACGGACCTGAAGGGAGACGGAACATGGAGCACATTAAACTGCAGCAAATAATTCTAAAAAACAAACATCCATCACTCATTAGCTCAGAATCTTACTTCTGAGTTAGCACTGGGACCTTTTGCAAGATGTTGAAGGACTCCAGAGACATGAATCAATCAATGACTTGATTATTGACTAACTGGGTCGAGGATCCTGTGTTTTGGAAAAGCCGCTCAAAGTTCACTTAGATTAAATATTAAGGGCAGACGAGGTTAAGATAATCTGCTTGTCTCGTCTGCATTGTGGAGAAGTGTGACACATTTGGCAATAAACAGAGTCATGTGACTCATAGAATGATTATTACCATCAATCAGTAACAACCTAGACATTTTAACGTTTTTAGGATTGTCATTTCCCTATCTGCTTCTGTTCTAGAACAAGTTGTGAGGAAACAGATTTGTTTCAGTTCCTGCAGGTCAACAAACACACCGGTCCTCAGGTGGTCCAGGTCCAAGGACGGACTCGATTTTCACCTTGAGACTACATCACCATGAGTCACCGACTCGTACGTCCGATCCAAGTGGAACGCGTGTAAAAGTCTGTGACTTTGCATGTTGCGTCGATCAGAATCGCTCGATACTTCATTAAAACGTGTTAATCAGTTTGTGCGTGGGATCGAGTCTGCGATGTGGGACAAGCGGCCTCCTGGATGAGCCTGCAGTAAAACGTCTTGGACGTTATGGTACCGTTGATGACGTCGCTCTCGCTGTCCTCTGTGGACTTGCACTTCCGTTTCAGCGTCTCCAGATCGCCGAACAGACTCTCCAGGATGGCGTTCGCAATAGGAAGCATCATGGCTGTCGTGGCCGTGTTACTGAGCCACATGGACAGAAAGGACGAGGTCAACATCATTCCCAGGATCAGCCTGGGGAGCGACCACAACCTCCAATCAGAGACAAGCAAAGGGACGCGACAGTTTCACCTGCACGGCGTTTAAGGACAAAAGAAAAAAAAAAAAAACGCTCACCAGGCCGGTTTTATGCCGACGATGGAAAGGACCTTCAGGGCGATTCTGCGATGGAGACCCCACTCCTCGATGGATGACGCCATCACCAGGCCGCTGAGGAACAGGAAGTTGGTTTCCAGGAAGTACTGAGGGCAAACCGTTTTGGATGGAAGGATTCCCAGAGTGGGGAAGAGGCAGACAGGAAGCATGGACGTGACGGCCAGAGGAAGAGCTTCTGTGCACCAGAACGTGGCCATCAGCACCAACACGTACAGACATTTTCCCTCCTGAAAGAGACGTTCGTGACGTTCGTTCTCCATCAGGACGGAAACACAGATGAAATCGGAAGATTTGGGGTTTTTTTGAGCAGTTGATGATGAAATGATGACAAGTCAGAACTACAGCGTAGACACGGGTGTGACAAATATCAGATGCATTTTTTTATGTAGTCTTACTAACATGTTGTAATCTAAATCTATACTATTAGTATATAATCATATCATCATAAAGATGCGTCTCTATAGCACAACGCCCTGCTGAGACACACACACACACACACAGATGCAAATGATTAGAAATAAACCATGAGTGTGTACATGAACATATTCATCAAAAACACGTCTTTTTTTTTGAGAACACGCATGAAGTGAGGTTATTTTATTAGGCCTACTTTATTATGTCTGTAGAGGTGTAAATTAAAGTTTTGTTAAAAAAAAAGGGTACACCCAGTCTTTGCTGTTGCACACACAATGTCCTTTTTTTTTCTGCCGTCATGACGGAGTCAGAACGAAAGCAAAGACGTCTGAGAGGTGATTGGATGAGTGAGGTACAGAAATAAAAGTTCAGAAGGTTATTTCCTGAAGCTGACTTTGTTTTCCTCTTTTTAATTCTCTCACACAAACAGACTTCTCATCTGCGTTGAGAGTTTGATCGGTTAAAACTGGGACTGACGAGAGGAGAAAGGATGGAAACTCAGAGGTGGACTGGGATCAGCTGCCGTCACACACAAACGTGGGAAAATCAACTCACCTTTTCTGGGAGCGTGAAGAGAATTGGCAGAGAGAGCAGTGGCGTGAGCAGCAGAACCAGCTGCTTGTGGGCGCACCACAACTTCTTTGACACCACGGATATCTTCATCTCCACAGGAGCTGGAGAGGAACAGACTGGAGGAGAGCAACTGCAGCAGAACTTTGAAGCCTCTGGCTCCACACAGAGGATTAACTACATGCTTAGCTACACGTTAACTCCTCATACAATGGTGTCAACTAGTTAAGCAGGATAGTCAGGCCCCCACCCCTCTACCCCCACCCACACTCTCTCTCTTTCTCTCTCTCTCTCTCTCTCTCTCACACACACACACACACACCCCAGCCCTGCATCATTAAAGCCAGAGGGTTTTTCAAACCTCAGCAAAGCGTCTGGACGTTTCCTTCTCTCAGATTTAACACTTTCATGAGGAAACCAGACAAGAACCCAGTTCACAGCTGATTGGACGCTGAGATGTGACACATGTACAATCCACAGCTTCTACAAAAAAAAGTAAAAATAACTAGACAAAAAAATGAAACGACAAAGAAAAAACACCATTACATTGTTTTCTGTTCTTTTGTGATGATTTGTACTGATGTGATGAACTGTATTTATTTGAACAGGATGGGGCATCGTTTAGTCCTTCTAGAACATAGAACATATATAAGATATGGAAGTAGGTGTGTGTGTGTGTGTGTTCAACTTGATAAGATGCAGTAATTTAAAGACCGGCAAATAAATAGTTCTATGAACTGGTTAAACTGGGTTTCATAGACGACCTCAGAGAAGAGCTGTGAACACACTGCTACGTGTTTCTGACGTATGTGCGTGTGTTTCCCTGATGACTGCAGGCTGTTCTGAGGAGTGTACTATCTACTGAGGAGTGTTCTACGTTCTGAGGACTGTTTAATGTGCTGATGAGTGTTCTATGTCCTGCAGAGTGTTCTGTGTGTTGGCCAGCAGGTGGCAGTGTTGCCCGTCCGGTTGCAGTCTGTCGTTGTCCTGCATCAGGCTGTGACCCCACTCAACTCTTGATTATGTACGTTTAAAAGAACTGTGAATCCACATTCAGCCTCAAATACATATGAACCGAGAAAGTAAACAAGAAGTTTCTGGAACATGTCTGATTGTATTTGTCACAATTTGATGAGCAGGCAGAGATTTGTTTAATTCAAAGTAGTTCTAGTAATTAAGAATAATTAATAATCAATTCAAGTAGTTCATCTACTACAGTCCTAAGAGCTCACATTGTTATTATGTCGATAATAACAACAACAACAATAATAATAATACATTGTATTTATCTCAAATATGAGCTCGTCGGCCAAACAGTCAAAAACATCAAATAAAATTAGGCAGCAACTTAGTACAAACAGTCCAAAGTCGTCAGTGGACAAATTCAATTAAAGTGCGTCTGAAGTCGGATGTTGAAGTCGACGTCCTCTTCGTTCTTGCACATCCTCAGAAACCAGTAACAGTCATGGGGAAGAGGGATGTTCCATCAGTTCCTCTGCTCTCGTTCCACAGCTCTGGCGCGAGCGGCTCCAAGAACCTGCAGAAGCACAGAAGAACCAGACAACAGAGCAGAAATTAGCCACAGTGACGTGCTGGAAACTCCGCCCGCAGCGAGGGAGGTAAAACAATGTGGCCCTAGAAGGCCGGTGGAGTTCACAGGAAACACAACCCGAGGAGAAGTCAACGCGCCCACACACACATTCAATACAGACACACACTGAATGAATCTGATGTTCAGTGGATTCAGTGTGTGTGTGTGTGTGTGTTCATGAATCTGGGTTGTTCGTCCTCAAGTCCTCTGGACGTCTCTGTGTTCGGTGGAATGAGGACCAACCTCCCTGGTGAACCAGGTGAAACTGAAACATGAACATTGTCACATTAACAACCAGCTTCCTGAGGCTCTTGGCGGCAGACGCTCCTGACCTCATTAGTTCAGTTTGTTTATCGGAACGGTCCAATGAGCCGAGTCTCGACGGAATGAACTCCACAACCTGTCCAGTCAACACTTTGGGCTGAGGAATGAACTTTATTTACCCAAATGCTGCAAAGCGACAGCAGAACCTTAGTAGCCCCGACAGCCAAACACCCCAGAAGGGTCCAGTGGACGGGGAGGACGTCAGCACCGGTACGCGGGTCCGAGGGAGACGTCGTGTTCCACACATTTGTTGTCGACGGCAGATCAGTCACACACTCTGAATTTAGACAGGAACACACAGAATGAGCAACACACCGACAGATTTCCTGTTGTATGATGAACTGAATTGTTTTTATCATGTATCATCGTTGTTTATTTATGATGATTTTATTTAATATCCATGTTATTGATTCATTTTTATTTTCTTGTAAAGTTAAATTGATAAAATTAGTTTTCGCTGCGGATGTATTTCAGGGGGTACCTTCGGTGTTAAAGGGTTAAATGGAGTTTTATATGTTGTGTGTATGTTGTATATATGTTGTATGTATGTTGTGTGTATGTTGTGTGTATGTTAGAGGAAGTGTTGCAATCCATCGCTGCTGTTCCAAATATCAATGGACGTTCCTGAAAGGAGCAGAGAGACATGCTAACATGCTAACAAGCTAACAGCAACTACACTCTTCACATCAGTATTTGTCAGAAAAAGTGAAAAGACGACGACGGCCGTTTCAGAACCTCACCATCGACCGTCAGCTGGACTCTGTGATTGACGTTCTTGCGGCCGACGTTGGCGCTGATGGCGCATTCGTACTCGCCAGAGTCCTCAGGAGAAACCCGCGTCAGAAACAGACTGAGATTGGGTCCAAACGAGGCTGGACGGGGGAACTTGTAGTGCGCCGCCACCGCCGCCTCGTCGCTATTGATCCTGATGATGCCGCTTTTTCTTGATGGGCTGAGCTGCTCCAACTGACAGTTTCATGTCAGAGTGGTGTGTGTGTGTGTGTGTGTGTGTGTGTGTGTGTGCGTACTGACCTTGAACCAGGTCACAGTGAGGAAATTACTGCCGTCCAAACCTGGACAGGGCAGCGACACGTCGTCTTTGCAATTTGCCGTGTGACCGTGTGACAGACGGACCGACGCAAACGTTTCCAGCAGGATCAGCAGCTGACGCACGGATGACAAACGTCACCATCTCCTCAAACTTCACAAGCTTCGGTCGTTAAAAAACAAACAAACAAACAAACAAACAAACAAACGTGTAAGGTTGAACTGACCTGAATCAACAGAAGCGTCATCTTCCAGCACCTGTGTCGTCTCTGCCACAGCTTTCTTCTCTGCCAGACTCAGTTTCCTGTTTGTGACAGAAGCAGGTTGGAGGGCGTAGGCTTCACGTGGTCGAAAACCACGACAACACACGTCTGCGACTCCGAAGAATCGACGAGTCCCAACCACTGAAGGACGTGAAGTCATGAAATAATCAAAAAAAAAACACAGACTCAGGGAAGATTTACGATAGCGCACGAGGAGCGTGAACGAGCTGCTGGCTCCTCGGCTGAGCGCTGACAGGTACGACAGTCTGGAACGGTCTGGAACAGTCTGGAACAGTCAAGGACTTCTGAGTTCATCTGATCTATGTGATGATCACATGAACGTCTTCTTTACATCTATGAAACTCTATTAGTGATGAATATTGATCAAAGATTCAGTGATTCAACACTCAGCTTCAGGTTCAGACAGCGATCTACTTCATGAACCAATGAACAGAGGATTGTTCATGTGTGTACCAGGGTGTGTTGTTGTTGTTGTTGTACAGCAGTTGTTGTGTTAGCAGCTGCCTACGTTGGAAACTGAACAGGTTTTGAAACTGTTGATCAGTCAGTTACTGTTTCAGTTTCCAGGGGACGATAAAACACACACACACACACACACACACACACACACACACACACACACACACACACCTCATCCTGTTGTTGTCAGCCCCCCCCCCAGGTGTCGCTGACAAAGGCTGCTGGGTTTTTTTTAGCTGCAGCTTCGATGGAAAAAGGAAAACAGGCATGAAACATCAAACAATAGTTAATGCTAACGAGACGTCAGAGTCAGCTGGACACACACACACACACACACACATATCAGACAAACACACACACACACACACACACACACACACACATATCAGACAAACACACACACACACACACACATATCAGACAAACACACACACAGTGGACACACACGCCACACACACACAGAACAAATTCCATCTTAGTCTGTGCTTCCTCCCTCTGTCCTCAGTTCCTCCGTCCTTACTCCCTCTGTCCTTACCCCCTCCCCCCCACCAGACTAAAAGACTAAAGACAAACTGGGTCAGAGTCCTCATCAGCAGCAGATGAACCAGATGAGCAGCTCGTAGCAACATGTGACAAAGATGTGTGTTTTTTCCCACGCAGGAGCGTCGGTACCTTCACGGATTCCACCACAGCCGACCAAAGGACATGTTGTTAATTAGCGGTGTGTGTGTGTGTGTGTGTGTGTGTGTCTGAGCGGACGTGTGTGCGTCCCGCCGGCGTCCCAGACGATCCCACAGCTTGTTAGCGCGTCCAGCTGCTGCTGGTCGACTCCATGTTTCTGTCAGTGAGGTTGTCGTCCGCTGTCGTCTGCGTCTGATTGAGGAAATCCTCTGACTGTTTTCTGCGCTGGCTGCGGTCAAACGTCCGATGGTTCCTCCGTGGGTCCCTGGGGCCCCTGGGCCCCGAGCGCGGAGCCTTTCCCATGAAGAGTCAGAATGTTTACTGGGCTCTGACAGATTTATGGCTCTGCGACGAAGGGGGGCGAGTGAGTGCCAACGCTTCAGCGCCGACGTGATGCTCGCTCCTAGTTTCTGATACGAGGAGACAAATCGGACTTCAGATCCAACAACAAACGCACAAAAACGCACAGCTGCTGTTACACAAACATAAAACCAACAGACTGTGAGTTTCTCTTGGAGATTAATTCAGTCTTTCTCTGTCTATCTGCTCTTTTCAGTCGTGATGTTTCTCAGATGTGTTTTTGTCACAAAGCTGCTGCAGTTTTCAAAAAGTATAGAAAGACATGTGACCTTTGACCTTTGGATATGTCAAATTTCAATGTATGCAAATAAACAAAAAACAGGTTTAATAAACGTCACCAACCCAACAGTTTTGATGGTGATACATTCATGGTAGCATACTTTGGAGTACCGTAATTACCTGACTATTCAGAAAACGGTTACACTTCACAGCCTAGTTGCTGCCATTACGGTAATGACTCACTGGCTTCTGGCAACAGAGTGAATGGGATTACCGTAATGACAGCAACATGGCTGTTCTTAGCTCCTTCTTCACTCCAGGTAGAGGAACCGAGTGACACTTCTCAGCTAGCGTCAATGTAGCGCTGGGAATAACGTCTATGTTAAAGGGTTGCAGACATGTGACCTTTGACCTTTTTTCCAAAAATTAAAAAACACTGAGTAAGTATTGAGCAGATGAACAGAAAACTTTCGGTTTAATAAACGTTTGCCGAGTCACAGCGACAGGACGGAGGAGACTGATCATAACGTTAACGCTCAAAAATCATAGAACGTTACATCAGTCAACAAATCTGCTCCAGCTGCAGCAGATTGACGAGGTGTGTGTGTGTGTGTGTGTGTGTGTGTGTGTTTGTCCGACAACACTTCTCGTTCGATGGTCTGTATTGTTCCGTAATTTCATCTCTGGGATTTCCTCTTTACCCCCC
>CAAKHB010000713.1:45356-65377 GCA_901007665.1 Aeoliscus strigatus
TCATCTTTGGAAAAAGGTCAAAGGTCACATGTCTGTAACCACTGAACACTGTGGGTATTGCTGCAGAGACACTGGTGCTAGCATACTTTGCTATCAGAAAATGTCAATTGCTTTCTGAAAGCGAATAAGTTTTACGCGGTAATGACACGTCAGCTTCTGGCAACAGAGCAAATGGGATTACCGCA
Source organism: Aeoliscus strigatus (assembly GCA_901007665.1). Classification (NCBI taxonomy): domain Eukaryota; kingdom Metazoa; phylum Chordata; class Actinopteri; order Syngnathiformes; family Centriscidae; genus Aeoliscus; species Aeoliscus strigatus. The sequence goes on from CAAKHB010000713.1 coordinate 45,542, forward strand.
ATGACAGCAATATGGCTGTTCTCAACTTTCAGGAACCGATGTACTCCAGGGTACGCTGAACATTACAACACTTCACATGAATGTTTGCATGTGTGATGTATCATCACGATGACTCGTCATCAAAAACAAGTTTAGCAGCTCAACATGGAAACAATGTGAAATACAAAAGACAAGCACACAATGATTTGCATAACATAATAACATACATAGATGTAATAATTATAACAATTATGAAGTGTAATAATAATAATAATCTGTTTCTTGTCCAACCAGCTTCAAATAAAAGCAAAAACCTGTGTGAAAGCTGTGAAATACAAAACAAAGAACATTCCCACAAACAATAATAAGAATCAAATCGGGTTCAGTTTGAGATGTGACATGTTTAACAACGTTTGTTCTGCTGTTGTTCTACAGTGTGTAACCTGTTTGTGTTAGTGAGACATGTTTACGATGCCACCCCTCCCCAACACACGCGCTGTGTGTCTGAGCTGTGTTTTTGTTGGCTGGGAAAACAAACGGCTTCAGTCGGGACCAGAATGAACTTAAATCACCACTGTGATGGTTGATCTGTGAGTGAGTGTGTGTGTGTGTGTGTGTGTGAGAAATGTCTTGATGTGAAAGTTGTTTGCAGGACGTCTGCAACACGTCAACAAGTCTGTGAGCGAGTTCACGTGCACTGAAAAACCCGGAGGCTGACGGTTCCACCGCGGCCGCAGGAGGAGCTGAAGTAAACAAACAGAGGGAGGACCAGAGCGGGTGTCGGCAGCAAATGGACGACCGGCGTGGTCGAAGGGTTCAGCAGACACACAGACTCCGACACACAAACGTTCACACTCAGGATACCGACCGGTTCAGAGGTCGCCGGGACGTCACCAAAATACGGCTTTGTCACTTCAAGCTCAGTGAGCAGTTTCAAAGTATGATCCGTTTCGGCCAAACCCTACTGTGACATCTATGGTGACATCATCATCCTGTGCGACAAGATCAAAGATCCTCCTCGGTCGTCGCTTCCACCAACAACAAGTTCAAATTCAACGTACCAAGTCGTTGAAGTCTTGATTTGGGGGGGTTGCTATGGACACTGAGCAGCTGCGTCATTGCTCAGACCCAGTAAAAGCTGTTCACCGTTAGCACTCAGCTACTTAACACACCCACAGAGACGTCGCCGAGTTCACTCGAAACACAAGTGGATGTAGGGGAGCCAAGCGCAAATAGTCGCGTAATTACGGTATTCCAAAGGACGCTGGCTGTTATTTGTAATCTAAATATTTTCAGCCACATGTAACACATGATCACAGCGTATTCAGGAACAGAAATCTGTTATTGGAGGGGGAAACGGCAGCCGTTCACAGCTGACAGCTGATGTGTGGCAGCACAGCGCCGTGAACATCCGTTCACCATCGGACCCTGACGCGCAGACGAGCCGACAAACAGCGGAGGTCTGCAGTCGTCCATCAAGCGGCAGACGTGTCTGCGGGGCGGGGAAAAGTCCGACAGGACAATCTGGCAGGAATTACACGCTGCTGTCGTCTGACGGGATTCCGGATCGGAAGCTGTGAGAAGTCCTCGTTGACTCAAAGAACCCGTCAAAGTCTCCTCACGTGGAACAAATGAGAGAGCCGGAGGACCACAGATCATTTTTCAGCTTCAGGGAGAAACGACTCACATCTGATCCACCGCAAGTCGCAGACAGTCAGGACTGACTCAACACGTCTACCGGGCTTATCTCTTTATTTGTGAGAGTTTACGTCACAGAACACGTCTTAAGTCCGGTCCACACCGACGGTTCCAGCAGCCGGGTCGGCGGTCTGAACGGTTCTAGAAGCTCCAGAGGGTCCTACCTGTTCAATCTGATGATGGTTCAGACCATCGCTAACGTTCTGACCAATCAGCTGGTGACAGGTACCCGCAGGGGGCGTGTCTGTGACTGGGTGACGTAGCTACAAACACGCTAACAAACATGCTAACTGTAGGACGGAGGACGCTGATAAATGCTTTCGAAGAAACTGTGTCTTCACAGCGTTAGCTTGAAATGCTATATGCTACATGCTATGCTAACAGAACCACAAAGAGAAACTCCAGTGTGCACGTCACAACGCGCCGTGTGAAAATGACAGTCAAAGAGCATCGCAGCTCGGTGTCTCAGTGTGAACTGGACTGTTGCTGGAATGTTCCGTTGCACCTGGATGAACGTAGCTGCACGTTTCAGGTTGTTGGACTGGAATCTTTGGTCTGGATGAACTTCACGACTGTTTGTCACATACATTGTATAATCAAGGGGCTAGGTTTGAAACCAGCCCATCGGGAACGTGAACAGCTCGTCCGCGGCGACGTTTTAACGAGCGTCAAACGAGCACAAACGGTTCTGTCGCACGTTCATACGAGCAGCGAGCGGCTGCTGGAAATGACAAACTCAACAATCCGTTCTCTGTAAAACACTTCCTGGTCTTAGCCTCCAAAAGCCCGTTGATCTGTTCAAATCCCCTCAGCTCCAGAAACCACCCATGGAAACGTCTCCTCAGAGCAACAGGTGCTGCAGATTTCTTTCATACCGGTGTTGCGTGTCAAACTCCCTTTGAGGATACAGTTACTACAGACGGTGAGCGAACCGCAGGAAGGAAATCTTCTCACACGCCAACATTCGGAAGGGAAATTTACAGTCCTTCAGGGCCGGGAGGTAAAAACTTGCCCAGGTTTCCTTCATTTCCTCGACGGTCACAGAGGGAAACGTTCTGCAGCTTGTCAAGGTGCTGACGCAGCAACGTCACCTGCTGCGTACAAGTGACCTTTAACCCCTTAACACCGGCGGTATCCCCGGTGCTACATTGGCGCTAGCGACGTCCATCGGTTCCTTAAAAGCTAAGCTCAGTGTTTTGCTGTCATTACAGTAATCCCTTTTACTCTAGTACCGTAATGACAGCAACTCCTCTCCTTCTCCTAGCTCCTTCTCTGACACTTCTCAGCTTTCCGGAACATGGCTTTTATCATCCTTCAGTTTGTTTGACTTCTGTGAGTTTACAGCAAACTCAGGACTTTCTCTAAACCTGCTTTCTGAAACGGGCCCCTGATGTGTGTGGGTTTAATGTTGAACTTTTTTTTCCTGCAGTAGACAGACGCTGACAGGCGACGTGCTGCATGTGAGCTAAAGCTAGAAACATTTCATTGACCGTTCTTTGAACACTTCCTACAATCCGGGGCTCAAATCCCCATGTAAAGTTTCTAGAAAGTTTCGCCCCTTTTGCAACCCTACTGTTCAGTAATAGTTTAGTTCATAATAAATGAATGTGCATGAAAAGAGTTACTACTAATATTGATGATGTAAGCTTCTGGCACTGAGCACCAGTGTGAGATGCTTTCATGTCCGAAACCTGGAAGCTCTGCCTGGTTCACGGGAAATGTTTTCAGAGCTGAAGCTCAGCCAGCTACGTCTTATACTTTGGAATAAAATGTTTCCGTTGACCTCCTACGAGCCATCTGGTCGACAGGTGTCTGTCCACGAGCCGTCTTCATGTGCGGTCTGAACCCTCACAAAGATCCCTGCACGAGAACAAAGTGCCTGACAAAGTGGGGATGAGGGGAACCTCAGACCCACGAAGAGTCAATCTTCTGACGTACGCCGGTGTGACGTCTGGCTGTGAAAGTAGCTGAGTTACATGCAGACATGATGAAAACACAACTGCTGTCACGCACATTCACTGCTGAGAAGCCGCTTGCCGGCACGTGACTTCTAAAATTAACAGCTACAGAAAAGTTGTGCACGCGCTGCCGGGCATGTTCGATTATTTTGGACAAAAATAACTTGAAACTGAGACGCGTGAAATCGTCCGTAACACTCAATAGCCCAAAAGGTGTGGAGGGAATCTTTGAGGACATGTGTCAGTCCAACTGAATACACATGTGTTTACATCTGAAGTTATTATGTACGATTTCAAAGTGATTCCAATGGAGAGCAAACTTATAAACACAGCTGACTGCTACATTCACACAGGGTGTGATGGTCTGAAGAGCTGCAGCTCCCCCTGCTGGAGGACCAGATGCTCTGCAGTCGCAGCTGAGACATGGTCCAGTCCAGTTCATGGTCAAGATCAGAAACAGACCAGAAGCACAAGCTGTTGCCTGTCAGCTGTTAGCACAGGTCAGGTGTAGAAGCCCCCAGGTAGGTGCTGAGGTCCGACACAGTGGATCTGATGATCTTAGCCGGGATGGTGGTCAACTTCAACCTCTGATACGCAGCGAACCTGTGACAGCCTCCAAAGGAGTAGTAGTAATTCCCCCCTTCTCTACCTTTGATCCAGAGCACGTCGATGGGAGGAACCGCGTCCGGTGACTCCTGGAAGGGAAAAAAAAAAGGTTCAGACCTTCAGGTGTGGAGTGATGATGATGATGATGAAAATACAATCATGTTCATAAACCCCATTAATTGGACTCGTTATATGTATTGTTTCATATCTATGATTTTCAACAATATATGCTTACAAAAGAGCTACAAGCAAACATTGGATGAAATTAAATCATGCATTTCAGGCCAAACACTGACTAGGATCGACAGTTTGTATCTATTAATGATGTAAATTTACATTACTGAACCTACATGACTTTAACTGTAGACTATTGGACTTAGTAGACTTATTACTTGATCACATTTTTCAGAAATGTGGAAAACGTCAATAAGGTAGAGAAAAGTTCTTCCCGTTGAACTGCGACGGGAGTCTGTTAGCCGGTGTGTGTACATTAACAGTGCATTTAAGCTAGTTAGCATTAGCTCAGTGTGAATCGTCGATAGTTTCTACCTGGATCGAATCGATCAGGCTCTGAACTTTGTGCTCGTCCAGAACCGGAGGGAACGGTCTGATGATGACGTGAATCGGAACATGATGAACTTCTTCCAGGCCGTCGGAGTGGATGGACCTGTTCTCGTCCGCCATGTCCCCGTGACGGGACATCACCGACTGATTTCTGCGCGACAAAAGTGACTTTACAACTTTAGAGTAGCTTTCACGCAGTAACATTTTCCTCTCCACTTCCGTGTTTTGGGCGTTTGTTTGCCTCCGCGACGTTGATTCGCTGAGCGTGCACAGTGGGAGGTTACTTATTGGTTCCTCGCTCTGTCAATCACATACGAGGCCCCGCCCCCATGCTCCACTCGGCAGTGAAGATTCAGTGGGTTGTTGTTTTTTTTTACCTGACAGACGTCAGTCTAACGGGGTTTTGTTCATCTCACCCCCTCAGAAATGTTCCTTCACCTGCTGTCCTGTCAGAAACACGCCTCTGAACTTCGGTCGTCAGATTTAAAGGTAATTTTAAAGCAAATTAACGTACTTGAATAATAATTGGCAGCCATTTTAATTATCGTTTAGTTCATTTCAGATGAGAAAAATGTTTACTCCTTTTGAAAAAAAAAAAAAAAACTGAATTAGATTTTTAGCATACTCAAATGAAGTGAACTTACACGCAAGACCTCTTAGGTTTAGTTAAAATCTTGAGTTTGTCAATCCTGACATGAGGGAAAATTGCTGATTTTTCAGTTCTGTTTTCATGTAAACTGACAAAAATAAAAAACAAAAGTCTATTTAGAGTTTCATATGTTTGAATTCAGTTATTATCCACTACTCTGAAATGAAGACAATGTTTGTCCATTTCAGGATTGCCAATCTCAGGGTTTTCACTCAACCTGCTTCCTGGAATGGAGTCCAGGTCAACACTGATGACACAGGTGAAAGTTGTTTTCAGTGTGGAGAAGCTCAATGAATGTGACTGGTTCCACATGTGTGTCCCTGCTGTTTCACACCTGAATGATTTGTTCAACAGATAAAGGTCAAGACGTGTTTTGTATTTAGTGTAAATGTCTTAGTTTAGTCAGTACTTCTTCTGTCACCAACTAACACATCATATTCAACCTTTGTTCTTCAGACAAAATGAAATTTTCCAGTTTGATTCACATATCAAACTACAATCAACAGCATACATAAATACTTGTTTACACAAATACAGCCGTATTACACAGTAACTTCTGTTTGAGGTCAATGAAATGAACAATATTTCGGTGTTAGACGCAGATGAAGAAATATGAAAACTTTCTGCAAATATATTTTTTTCACCCTGTGTTAAGCATCTGAGAGTAACTAATGAACTGGTATAAATGAAGCCGATGAAACAAATGGTTGAGATGTGTGAGGGGTGGAACGTGGTACGGGTTCTCCAGCACCTCAAACGCTGTAATAATGTTAACTGCTTTGTAGATTGTAAATGTATGGAAGGATTTTCATGACAGGTTCACGTATCACCAACACAAACTTTTCCTCTTTGAAATACCGTATAGCATCGTATTCATTTCATGACCAGACTGTCTCATTAAAATTCGCTCCGGCAATTAATCGTGTAGTTGAAAAGAGCTGCTACAAGCGCGGAACCGTTTGGTCACAGTTCTTTTTTAATGAAGTCGCCGTTTTGTGCCGTGGTCTGTTGTATGATACAAACTTGGAAATATTCTATTTTTGCAGGATTTCAAAGAAGCGCCCAGGTCGCCGCGGTCACGGAGAGAGGACACCTGGGCTCGCCGCTCTGCACAGGTACGTGGAGCTCTTCAAAGATCTGACGCCGTCAAGCACAAACACAACTATTGTTGTTTTTTCCAACCTGCAGCACCAGCGTCTTCTAATGAGACAATTAAAAATGATTTCTTGGACAGGAGAGGCAGGTCATTATATTGAATTATTACAAATGCTTTGAACTACAATGGTTGCGTCTTTTATGTCGATTAATTGGTCACACGGGAGTCAGTTCCAACATGAAGGAGCTTCATAAAGAGTGTGTAATCATTACTGGTGGTTTTACTATATTGTATATAAAAACAACTAGAGGTGCCACATTGTATCCGTGTTGTAATCGGCATTCACACAGTCAGAGCAACGATTTCACTGTGGAAATTCATGTTATATTTTCTTCCTGAAGATTAACACTCCCTGTCTCCGAGTCGAACGCAGCTGACACCAGCTGACACCCTCATCACTAGCCCCCCCTCACTTCGGTGGTGCTTCTTGGCAGGTGCAACGTGCCAGATCTAGACATATTAGAAATGTCATCATTGAATGACTGAGCTGAACGAGAATTTCAACATGTTGTCAGTTTAAACTAGGGGTGTTCTCATCCACAGAGAATCAGTCCATCCGATCGGGTCCTGCTCCGTCTCTGTTCTCTCTTTTGTCTGTGACCAAATCCTACTGGAACTGTGTCGTGGTTCTGTGTCCACGACTGAATCGACTCCACTGTCGTCGTCATATTTTCATATTGTCATTTAAAACAAAATTAAAAAGTGGTGAGTACAAAATCAATCTTGACAAAATGAATACCCTGCGGAGGTCCTTTCTACTTCTGCGTCTGTCTGTCTCATAGCTCCTCGTTGAAGTGTTTTTTTTTTCCCGGTTCTCAGTGTTTTTCTTTGTTTTCTTCCCCCAACAGAGGCTGAAAGGAGCGGCTCTCGTTACCGCACTAACTACAAAAGAGATCACCGTCATTTTCTCTCAATTTTAGGGTTGTAGAATTCGTCCTTTGGTCGTTGTTATTGTTTTAGTGAAAACAGAAGTCCCACTCTGAGATCTGGGTTAAGTCACGTGACGCAAACAGTCCAATCGCAGTTATTAGTCTGCGGAGGTCCACGTAGCCGCGGCGACTGGTTACATTTCTGGAGAGGAGAGGCCATAGCCTGCTCAGCACCCAACACATCACACTACCCCGGACCCTTCACCACAGGCAACATTTCAACGCTGGCCCTACGCCGTAGGTCCGCTGTCGATTCCACACTGAGGGATAAATCGTGTTTTAGCCTGTAAAACATGGACGTATGCAGCTGGTGCTGTGTGACTTTCTGTGTGAATAACTCCAGTATAGTCAATATTTACGGTGACATACCCCCCCCCCACACACACACACACACACACATACACACTCACATACACGCTCACACACCCCCAGGGCATTCACCACTTCATACAATTGCTGATTTGAAGTCCGTGCTTTGGTGTCAATCAGAGGAGGACACTTCATCAGACGGAAGTACGGCCCCCGTCAGTCAAACAGTATAGACATGTAAATCACGTGCTGTGCCGAGGTGTATTTGCAGTTCGTCTGTACTCTGTGTGACCCGCTGCTGTCAAAGCGCCGATGTGTTCCAGTCGCTAACGTATCTCAATTACTCAGATTGAGTTAGTCACACAGGTACGGCAGCAGGTCATGGAAGAACAGTTCCCACATAATGATTCGCTGTTAATATTAGACTTCAGTCCCTGCGGGATTGTCACAGTTAGAGCAGCTGGAGAAAATTACCTGCCAGATTTCCGAACGGGAAGTGAGCTATATTTATTTCTACCTTCTCTTTTTTTTTCTTTTTTACATACTGACATGCTTTTAACGTGATACTGATGGTGACAGTGATGTCGGGCTTCAAACGTCGGCGCCGTGATAGATGAACGTGTCTGAAATGGTGACACTGTTAAGCAGCAGAGGATGTTACTGTGTGGCTGCTGCGGTGGGACTGATTTGTTCAGTGATGATGCTGCTGCGCCCCCGCCCCCCCTTCCCAAAGGTTGAACCTGCCTAGGATTTAATTTTCTTTCTTTGGAGTAAATGACAACATGATTTAGTCTGAGAACATGTACTCTCCCAACATTAGTAAAGGAAGAAAACATGATGTCAGATTATTTACTTCCGTTTCACTCATTGCACCCCCTCAAAAAAATTGATATTTTTTGTGAATATAAACAGAATTGATTGTAAAATGATGGCAGTTACCGCCACAACCAATGGTACAAACCTGTGCAATCCTTGTTTCTGCTTATGAAGGGAAGAAAAAGCTATTTAAGGCGTGTACACACCCCCGCGCCCACCCACCCACCACCACCCCCGACTTTTGCCTGAGTGCTGATGACAAGTTGGATATCTTAGATGCATAAAAATGCGTTTTTTGACATGACTTCAAAAAGAGAAGCATACGGATGAGGTGGACCCTCTGCCAGCAGAGAGACGAGCAAACAGATGGGTTTTACACAAACAGCACAAACATCAAGAACGGCGAGTTAAAGAGCCTGGCAGTCTCACTTGATGAAACAGTGAGGAACGGAGCCACTTTTAATGAGCATCTCTCCTGTGATGCAGAATGTGAAAAGACAAACCGTTACCTCTTAAAGGGGCAGTTACAGCTGCTTGGCCCGAGCTCCTTCTCCTCTCATTTAGGGTTTCACATTTTCACTTTTCAAGACAAAATAACCCCGAGAAGAACCGATGCAGCTGAGTCACATTGCATAGTACAACAGAACTGTGTGCACCTTTACGATTAGAAGGAAGAGAGGGCATTGACAACAGGTCATGGGTTGAGGAGATGGTTCAGCTGTGACTAAATATTCAGTATTCATGTCACAGTCGCGTTTGAGTGTGTGAATTACTCTGTATTAGCATTTACACACAGGTACCAGACACCAGGGATCCACTGTGACTGTGAGCAACTGAGCTGGAAAATTGAACAGAATTAAAAAACCTAGAAAACAAAAATACCAAATCCAAAATAGGTACAATATACAGAAAATAACATAGGGCAGAAAGATATTGGCATTATTTAGAAGAGTGTTAAAAGTTGACTGTAGCAATCGTTTGTGTATTATTGTTGATGTCAGTTGCTGTTCGGCCAACAGATGGCGTCATGTGTACAGGAGGGGTCGGCTCAGCGGCTGGCTCTTGTGTAGCCCAAGAGATGACACTAAGTCTCATCACACATGTGACATGTTGCTCTCTGTGTGAGTGACACCGGTTTCCAAGTAAAATATAAGAATTAAGTTTAGGTCAGTTTATTTGGATCCCCGGTTCTTCCTGGGGTCCGACACATACAAACTAGACACTACATTATGTGACAATACATAACATTTGTCACATAATAAAGAGCAACAAGTAAAGAAAACAAATTGCACGTGTGTGTTCACCACAATATAAAGTCAGTTTCCAGACTAAATACTGAAGACAACTCCACACCGAGCTCCAAAAAGGGAACAATAGACAATAACATAAAGCATACTTTCCTACAGTGTGTTTCTAAATCAAGTTTAGAAATAAAAGCAAATAAAAATCAGTATTTTATTTAATAGAAGCAGGACATAGACAAAGAAAACCACTGGTTTTGTTATTTGTAAACTATGTAATAATGATTCATTACACTAGAACTGATTAAACATTTGTTGACTTTCCGCCTTACTGCCAGTAATCCTTGTGTGAGAGATCATTATCTGTCGGCACAGTGTTTGAAATACACTCTGTCGTGCAAAAAGTGTCAATAAGATTTTTATTGGTGTTTAAGCAGCATAAAAAACCCAGGTATGTGTTATTTGTCAACCATTTAACACTGATAGTATCCTTGCCTGTAATTACGTGACTATTTGCGTAGAAAACGATCAGTTCCCGATTCCTTAGGATAATAACTCACCAGAGAATGGGCTCACCGCGAGTTTCAGGAACCAATGGACGTTTTCTCCTTCTTCACACCAGGTAGAGGAACTGGGTGACAGTTTCCTGACAGTGTGTTGTGCCATGTAAAGGGTTCGAGCTCTTTTTCTTTTGGTCCATCAAACACCATGAAGGTACATGTCACTGTGTCTAAGATGACTTGAATTATTTGGGACGTTTCATGGGAAATTAGAAGCAGCATTTGTGATTGAAGATGAAAGGAGTGTGGAACGACGGGGCTGATGGAGCTTTGACGCTCAAACGTCCTGTGACCTCGCAGTCACCTCTCCCGCTGTCAGAGCAGAGGCTGCTGGTTCTGCTCCCTCGCTCGCACTCGCTCAGAGATGACTCGTTCTCATATCAATATCTTCGATGTGTGCGTGCGGCGGCTCAGTTTTGCTCTCAATAATTCACTGGACTCGCTCTGAGAGTGTGTTAGTGGGAAGTGACTGCTGTCTGCCGGGTTGCAGGCTGCTGAGTGTGTGTATGTGTGTGTGTGTCCTTACCTGCCCCCCAGTGCTGTGCGCTCACACCTGCTGCTGGTGCACACTCAGCACACCCACAGGTGATGTAACTGGATTCCACGGGCCCTCACTTTCCAGTTATTTCCTTTCATCACAAACTGTAATAAGGAGAAACATCTGCCGGGGGGACGTTGGAACGACAGCGTGAATGTTGTTGTCTGCAGCGCATCCATGTCTGCAGTTGCTGCGACGTGTGTTTGTGTCGGGACTCACGGATGAGGTGGCTGACCGAGCGGTGTACTTTGAGGTGTACTGACTCATTAGAATCCATTCAGAAAAAAGATTTGTTCAAACGATTCATTCACGGAATCGTTGCAGTGGAACATTTCACTGTAGTTACGTTTTCAGCGATTCATGTCAGTCGGTAAATCACGTTCCCCTGCAGCCGTTCACTGCGGCACTCAGCTCAACTGTGAAACGAATGACTCTTTTCGATCAGTGATTCATTCCGGTTCATTCACCCAAGAGATTTGTTCGTTCAAAACGACTCGTTTGTTCAGAATGAATTGTTCGCGAACGGGACAACACTACCGAGCCGTGTCTTGTTCCTGCTCCCCTCGGCCAGCTGTCTCATTATGCTGCTGCTGAGCTGCTGGAGGACGCCGAAGGACGCCAGTGATTGAATTCAACAGTTGTATATTCCCCGGAAGCCAATCAAGAAAAGGCCGAGAATAATAATTCCTGTCTGCTGTTGTGATTCATTTTGATTTTGTTCCGTTTTTCTCTGACTCTGGAGTCGCTCGGTAACACTTGGTCCAGCATAAAATCAATGTTCCATTAACATTTAATGGCCAGGAAGGGCTTCATAGTGGCGGTACAGATGCCGCTGATTCTGAACATCTCAGGAACTCTTACTGAAAGTGATATTGAAGTTGTCAGGTGCTCTGACCGCTCCTGCTCCAGCAGACACACGCTGTGACAAACAATGGAGATTGGCATGTTTGTGCCTCGGTGATGAAACCTAAAGTTAGTAAATCAGCAGTAAAGCTCGTAAAACCCCTCAAACATTGACAGACGAGGCCGCAGCTGATGGCACATTACCGTCATAACTCTAATTATTCAATGTTGACGAAGGTTTCTACCAAACACATCCCAGACCCACTGTCGTCCTCACTGTGTTTTATGGTTTCAGATAAATCTACGGCGGTAGGAGAAAGATTCAAACAGTAAACCGAGAGCACGGAGCATCCTGACAGCAAACATCTGCTGTGTGTGTGTGTGTGTGTGTGTGTGTGTGTGTGTGTGTGTCGATTCATTTGAAAGAACAAATCTTTTGGGTGAACAAACTGTACTGAATCACTTACATGAAAACATTCAACCATGTCAGAGATCAGCTCAGTGAGCGGCTGTGGGTGAACCTGATTCGTTCATCCTCCGCGAGTCGAGTTGACAAAAACGAAACCGATTTACTTCACATTACGGGGCAAAACTGGACGTGAAATACAGTAGTTCTCTGCAGAACATTCAACAAATAAATCAAAATCACATTTGTTTATTTAACGCAAGATTCATTGTTGAATATTATTCATGTTATTTCAAGATGAACAATGAACGAATCTTTTCACTGAGCGGATCCGGGTTAATCCAGTCCAGTCCTAAAACAATCGTTTTGCTCGACACCAATGGTTGTGTCAAAGTGTGACACAGTCAAACTGCTTATGTCTTGAAGAAACGAGAGCAGACGCGTCGGTTCCTTGTGCTATTGTTTTTATTAACGTTATCATTGCTATTGTTGTCATCAATATTAATTGTAGCAGAACAAGATAAATCAAACCACCCTCAGCGATCATGGCTTAAGTTTCTTCATACTCAGCAAGGAGAGAAAGATGAGAGAGAGAGAGAGAGAGAGAGTGAAAGGAAGAAAGAAAGTGGAAAATCTTAATCAGTTTTTTTTTCTCTTTGAGGGCCATATGGAAGGTTCCGAGCAGCCAACCATATGTTGAAGGCTTTTGTCATGGAAATCATACTTTTTGGCACTTTTCATTGCGCAGCCAAGCCGGGCACATAAATAAAAGAGAAGAAGAAAAGAAAAATCATACAGAACATGATCAAATCTTCCAGAGCACACAGAGTTCGAAGTGTTTGTTTGTCACTTACAACAGATAGCGTTTTAATCAAGACACTCCCTGATTCACCCAGACTGCAGTTGGTACCTGTGTTTGTCTTTTTTCTTCTTTTTTTTTGTTTTTAAAGTTAAAAAAAAAAAAAAAGACAACTTGGCTAGAAAAAGAGCAAATAAATGTCTACATGCATTGTCATATTATTGCTGTGATATATTTACAAGTCTATTTACAAAATCATCAAAGAGGAACAATGCTTCTCTTCAGTCGCAAACCACAAGTTCACAATCAAATTGGGCCTCCTCGTCTGTAATTAGTGTTTTCTCCCAGGACAATCTGCAATTCTGCCAGTTTTCCCTCTTTTCAGTCCCAACTGATGTTTTTAATGATCTCAGTGCTTTTATCTTCCTGACTTAAACGCCGGTTTTGTTCACTCTCATACACACACACACACACACACACACACACACTCCCTCTGCCTCTCCTGCAGTAAAATCTAAAACAGAAAGCGAGCGTGTTGGAAGCGACGCGCTGTTCAAAGTTCAGTGATACAGCAACGAGCCAAATGGTGCGCAGCTCGCTGAGCAGGAGACAGGTGGTTTGGACGCGCTCACGCAGTGATTCAGCTGCAGACAAACCGGCGAAACGGGGAGGAGTGGACGGACAAACGGAGCTTTTTATTTCCTTTTAGGGGGCGAGTGCAGCATCTCTGCAGTGGTGTCATCCATTTGGAATATGCAAATAGCTGACAGTGCATTTGCCTGCTGGTGCTTGACCTTCCCCTTGGAGGTTGCTCACCGACTCAATTACACTGCCTATCTGCAGTCTGTCTGCAAACACCTGTTATCCTCCCACACGCCGCCGCCCTCCGCCAATCCCACTTCAGCACATCTCATCCTCGGCGCGTCTGTTTACAGGCGGTGGGGACGGGGAGGGGGGGCAAACGTTGGGGGAGTTGGGTGTGCAGCATGGCGTGTCGCTTTATTACAACAACCTGGAGAACTTTTGCGATGCGGACGGTTTCTATCGTAGTATTAAGGTTTCGCGCTGTGATTTGGAAGCATTTAACTGAGAGTGATCGTGGACGTCCTTCAGCTGCCAGTGGAGATGGTTTTCACCTGGTTTCTGCTCAGAACATTAAAAGAAAATAGAATTTTGGTTCAAAGGATTGAGGGGTGTATTGCTGCATCTGGCTTATTATTGCTTTTGCACCTTTTGAAACCTTGTTATTAGTTAGGGAAGAAGATCAAGGCCAATTACAAAAAAATGGAGTGAGATCAACATGTAAAAATGTACTTAAATTCTGAGATTGAAGTCAGAGTTTTTTTTTACCAGAATTCTGACTTTAATCACAAAAAACTCAAATAATATTTTACAAGTTGCTCGCTCTCCTTTTTTACTTACATGTGGCCCTAATTGTCTTCCATAGTGGACCACGCCTCCATCAGCCGATGTTTCATTTAGTGCTGCGGGTTTTTATCTCTGTTTTGTCTTCCCTGGGAATTAGCTGTTATTTTCCAACAAGGGGCCATAAATGTCTGCTGACTTTTGGAAACAGCAAGATGGAGAATATTTTTCTGTGTTTAAGGTTATTGTTTCTTTTTATTGCCGTAAATTGACTGAGAACAGGACAGCTGTGATTGTTTTACATGTCAGTTGCTGTGTCAGTGAAGTTATTGCCACAAAAAGGGGGAAAAAAAGGAGCTCCGCATTCATCGGTTCAAAGTCTTCTAGCACTGCTACTGTACATTGTTCCTCTTTAAAAAACTAAGTCCCGTGGACTTTCTACAGTTTTCATGCATATAAACATTTTTCTTTGAAGATCAGCAGCATCTTACAAGGTCAATGGATGTTCATTTTTTTCAAATTAAAAATAATAAATAAATAAATACATAAATGATAACAAATGAGCAAGTGTTCAATAAATACATAAAAATAGATAAATAGATAAATTAATAAATAGAGCAGGTAAATAAAGTATTTACATGATAATAATTAGATGGTATGCATCTAAGTGGGTGGAGCTTAGAGCGACATATAAAACAGACAAACAGAATTAGTCGACTGTCACTTTGTAACTGAGGGTGTGTGTGTGTCCATAAGTTCACCCTGAGGTTAGCCCGGCAGGCGGAGGGGGGGGCTCAGACTCTGACTGAAGACTGTTTCTGGTGACGCTAGGCGACGCTAGGCGACGTCAGCACAGCGCCCAGGTGGAGGAAGAACAGCGAACGTTGCTATAGACGAGTAAACTGCACATGGCACTTAAGACGACGGACCATCGAGTCGGGTTTTCTCGCCGGCAGACGTCAGGGTGAGAGTATGAACGTGATCAGACGGCGATGTGAAGTCCTGTTCGACAGGCCTGTGAGACGTTTTAAAATCACAGCTTTTTGAAGAAGTGAATATTGTTATGATCTTATAAAGCTTTTTTTTCTAAATTAGCTTTTTTTGTAATACCCACAGTTACAAAGACGCTTTTGATCATCAAGGGATAATAAGCACAAAAAAATACATTTAGAAAAATCAAATATAAAAATAACATCCGTTGAATTTAAACATTGGTGTGGAAAAAAGGGGTCGTCTTTTTTTACCTTTTGTAAAATGATCTCCCTTTTTTTTTGCAAATACTGTCATAGTTCACATTTTCATAAAAAGTTCATGTTGGCAGTTGCAAAAGAATTCAATTCTTAGCAAATAAAAAGCAGCATAAAAATACAAGAGGTCATTTTGTCTCTAAAAAACAAAAGAACACTGTTAGTCCTTTTTTATGTGTGATTTTTTTTGTTTCTTTTTTCATTACTATTTGCTATAAAATATCAGGAATCTAAATATTATTACTATTGATATCAATATCATTATAGTCATTGATAAAAATTCACATGCCAGGCCTCATATATAATTGTGTGTGTGTATGTGTGTGTGTGTGTGTGTGAGAGTGTGTGTGTGTGTGTGAGTGTGTGTGTGTGTGTGTGTGTGTGTGTGTGTGTGTGTGTGTGTGTGTGTGTGTGTGTGTGTGTGTGTGTTTGCATGTGCCCACATCAGTGCAAGCACACGTGCCTTACAAACTGTGTACATCTATCACCTACAGTTTCTATTTGGGGAACGTTGTTTGATTGTATGTTTCTGTGGACGATTAGCTACTGTGCAGGGAAACAAATCCAGCATCTTCTGAAATTGTCTTTGCCGTTAAGAGTTTTTCTTCACGTAATCTCAGTGAAAATATTGCTTTCTAAAAAAAAAAAAAACAAAACAGGAAGAAAAAAGGCATGGAGGGCGGAGTGAACAGGGTTATTGGTTGTGAACCGACAACAGGGGTTCCAAATTCTCCTCCTTCCTCGCCGTTAGTTTTCTGATCCAGAGTCGTCCTCGTCTGCGGAGCCCTTGAAGCAAGCCGACTCGTAGTGCTTGTTCAGGTAGGACTTGAGAGCGAAGGTCTTATTGCAGCGCTTGCATCTGTAGTGCTTGAAGGCAGAGTGTGTTTGCATGTGGGCGCGGAGGTTTGAACGGTCAGCAAAGGCTTTGCCACAGTGGGCGCAGGCGAAGGGCTTCTCCCCCGTGTGCGAGCGCATGTGGCCCTGGAGGAGCCAGGGCCGGCTGAAGGCCTTGCTGCACACGTCGCACTTGTGCTTGAGGTCGTGGGTGAGGATGTGCATGGCCAGCGCCGGCATGGACACGTAGACTTTGTTACAGGTGGGACACTTGCGGGCCATCTTGCTGTCCAGGCTGCGGTGCGTTTGCTTGTGTCTGCTGAGGTTGGAGGACGTGGCGTACGTCTTGCCGCACTCGTTGCAGGTGTGGCGAGGAGTGCCGACTCCCCTCTCCTGGACGGCGGCGTTGGCGCTGCTGCTCCTCGACCCCCCCTCGCGGCCCTCGCCATCTCCCTTCCGCCTCGAGCGCCCGTCGGAGATGAAGAAGGCATCCATGGTGTAACCCTCGGCCAGCGCCTCCGACTCGCCGCTGTAGAAGCCGCTGGCCGTCATGCCGGACTGGGGGCTGTCGGGGTGCTTCAGGTCGGGGTCGCAGTACTCGCCCCCGCTGCTCACCTGCGTGTACAGGGGGTCGGACACCGGTGACGCCAGCTTGTGCTCCATCTTCTTCTCCCCCTGGTATACAGATGGCGTGATGTAATCCTGAATGTAGCCTGGGTGAAGAGACACACGCAAACAGAGTTGGCCAGCGGTTGCGATGGATAAGCAGCACACAGTGACACGCTGGTGATTACATGATTACCATGTGGGATGATTGCCCTTCACGAGGGTGGGAGGGGGCACCGCAACGCACAGCTAATTGCAAATTCTCCAGATCGCACTGGTTCCTACAATAGTGCAGTGATGCAGGAATAACATGATGAGCTCAGCTGCCTCAAGGAACGCTGCAGTTTTTTTCCAGCGGAGCTGGATAATAGCTCATCAAACGTCTCCCGTGCGTATCGCAGCCCTTCTCTGAAGGATTCTCATTGATTAGACGTCCTTCTGTGTCTGCAGTGTGGCTCGGGCCTCGTCCGCACGACTGCTAAACGCAGCTTCCGTCCTCCGCTGACATCCTGTAGGATTCAGCGCTACTTCCTCAGCGCGGCACAACGCGCCGCAGGTTCTTTTCATTGTCTGCGACGGAGCAGAACGTAATCTCAGGGAGATATATGTTTGTTGGCGTCATTCACGACTCCTCGCCCTCCGAGCAGCTGCGCTGGCAGACGCACTAAAAGGCTTTTTGGCAACTGAACTCTGTGTTCTCCTCCAGTGAGCCCCAGGAGCTCCAGAGTTCAGATACAGTTGAGGTAAAATGTTTAGGAACTTTCCAATATTTCCCTAAAATCTTGCCCAATGTTTGCAATGTTCATAAAACTCCCCATAGTAGATCATTCATCAGTGATGTGGCCCCATGTTGGTTCACTTTGGAATGTAAAATACAAATTCAACATTTCTTTGTGAAAACGGACACGGTCCACATTGTTATTAATGTCTTTGTGTCTGTGGATGAACACAAACTGTAAACACTGAAGGTCACGGCCCGCGTCACTGGAGGATCAGGGTTTGATTGGTCCGAATGTCTGAAATCCAATCAAACCCTGATCCTCCAGTGACGTGGGCCGTGACCTTCAGCGTTTACAGTTTGTTTGCATCAAAATAAATCTGGAATATTTCTGTTACGTTCCAAAGTGAGCCAACATGCGTCCACGTCATCAATGAATGACTGACTATGTCGAATGTTATGAATATTGCAAACACTGGGCCTAGTGTTTCACTAGTGTTTGTTTGTTTGTTTGTTGTTGTTCATTGGAATGTTGTTGTTTTCACCGTTGCATTTCATTGTGAACGTATGAAAGGTGCCACATCAAGAAAGCTGAGTTGAGTTCAGCAGCTCCTAGAACATGTCGGGTCTGATGAAATTTCATTTCTGAGAGAACTAGTGCAGAAAAAGTCCGTTCCTAAGCAGCAGTGGAAATTGGCTATTGACTTCTTTTTAATGAAATTCAAAGTTTGGAGCTGATCAATAGTCCATCATCTGTAGACCGGCGCTGCTGTTTCAGAGGAGCACCAGAGGAACGCGTCAAGCCATTTCTGGACGACGCTGACCAGGCGAGAGTCTCCGGGAATGTAGCGGATGAAGTGCTGCTGTTTTTACTACGACGTCTGCGTTACCAAGGGGGGGGGGCTTCTGTCCGCGACAAACAGCGGGAAAGAAAGCAGCAGGCCCGAACGCACCAGCTCAACAGCTGCTGTTGGTCTGCGCGTGTGTTTACGGCATCAGCTGACCACCGTCTGAGTGGAAGTGGAATGCATCTTTTTTTTTTTTTTGTTTGTACTTTTGTTTGCATCAGCCGAGGTCGAGCTGTTCGCTCAGGTCAGGCAGCGCTCAGCCGTCTCAGCTCATAGACTCGCTTCCCCATCGCAAAGCAAGCATGTAATTAACGGCCGCTCTCAGCCAACCTCTTTGTTGTTCCACAGACACTCGAGTCAAATGTCTCCACAATGGGGAAAGAAACACCTCCAGGCTCGGCACGAGTGCTGATGGGAGCTGTCTACTGATAATTCACTTTCTTTGTGACCCCAGCTTGAAAAAGGTTTTCGCTCCTTTCTTCCTTTTTAATGCAACGTTTATTCCTCCTGCGATTGAACAATAGAGTGAGGAACAATGGAGAGGAACAACAATCACCAGAACTGATTTTTTATTTTTTTTGCTCTTCAACAAATGTGCAGCAGGAGACATTTATTATCTTCCTGGTAAAAGCACCAGTCCTGTAGAAAGATGCTGCTGTTACTTCAACAATCAGCCTGGTCCCTTTGACACACAGATGACAATTTTTTTTTTTTTTTTTAAATTCACCGGTCCTCTGGAATTCACCGAACCTCACCGCGGACATGTTTGGATAACAGGTGGGCCCGACCACGGTGGCGCCGCGAGCCAGGAGACCCCAAACCAAACCCAACAAAGACACACATACGCTCCTGTAAACGCGCTCACAAAATGGACGCGAGCGGGCTCAAAGCCCAGAGTGGAAGTGAAGGTCGCCCGACCGGGGTCCGTGCCTTTTATTCCTGTTTACTATCCAACCTCTGTCACATGATCAACGCCGCTCTGCCCCCAGCTCTTCTGTCTCCTCTCCCATCGCCCTTCGCCGTCCCCTGGGCGCCCACCTCCCCACCTCCCCACCTCCCCGAGCTGTGCAGTGTGTTGACGTCTCTTGTGGCGGCGATAGGCCTGCTCGGCTGAAACTCTAACCCCTGCTAGTTTTCAAATGCCCGGAAGGAAGAGAAAGATGTAGT
>CAAKHB010000713.1:72933-84315 GCA_901007665.1 Aeoliscus strigatus
AGGCAGAATCAGTGGAGACGTGCTGCAGATGGTCACATGACAAATGGCTTTATTGGCCCGTTATGGAGATTTGAATCATAATTGAGTGTCTCCACAGTGACGCGTGCACGTGCTGTGACTCACGGTGAGTCTTCTGCTGGAGGACAGGCGAGCTCCGCCGCCGCTTTGGATTCAGATTCCATCTCATATCTTCTCTAATCATGTTTGCATGATTTCTGACGGGCGTCCTCGTCCTCATCCCCGTTCCTCCAGCTGTCGCTGACACGGACAAGGACCTAATGAGAATTAGTCATAAAAATGGTGGAACTCACTGGAAGGATTCCGATGCAGATGATTAGGTCCGTCTGCCAGAACAGAGCAGAACTATCGTAATCCGTCGTGTTTATTCTAACACAGTGATGTGACTGGTTCTCACTGTTTTGAGTTCCCGAGTCCCACAGGTTGTGAAAACACCAATCAAGTTAACAGATACGTAGTCACTAACGTGGCACCAATGTCTGAACATCAACTAAACCAGATTAACCTGTGAAACATTTAGCACGAACAAACTACAGGTTTCACCTGTTTCTTCGGTGGTGTTTTTGCGTTCTCCTTTTCCCGCTGACTTGACAAAAACTAGATCCCGTCGGCAGCTGGATGCACGCGCAGACGCACACATTCCAGAGGTTGTGAAGGAAAGCAGCTCCCACTCCACCCCCACAGACTATATATATATACTGTATATCGACGCGTTGGACGACTCATCGCCATGCCAACAGGAGGCGGTTGGTCAACCGGTGGTCCGTGGACCCCGACAGGTCCAGGTGCAGACACACCTTCAGTTTATATATGAGCAAATCAGCTGATATACAGTATACTATATACATACTCCTCTCCTCCTAACCTCTCTTATATCTCTCTACCTGTCTCTCTCTGTCTACATACCTCTGTTGCTCTCTATGTTTCACCCGGCTGCTCGAGGCTGAAGGCCGCCCACGTGTAGCTTCGGTTCTGCTCCCAGGTCTCTGTGCCTGTAACAGAAGTTTTCCCTCTTCTCCGCCCGCCGCTCCTTGTCTGTGTTAGAACCGTCAATCTGACTGAGCGTCACGAGGGAACCGTTTCCAAATAAAACCTGACTGGACTGAAGACACGCCAGAGGATCAGACGCACAAGACGACCGTCCCAACTGTGGAACGCTTCCGTTTTGCTTGTTGCCGTTGTCCCTGTGAAGCTGAAACGCAGAGCGACGTGAGCGTGCACATTAGCACACGGATGCGTGTGCTCCACGCATCGGTGCCTCCGTGTTTGCCCAGCGCCTTTCAAAGGCCACGCTCTGCGCCGGCACAGATGATGCAGCTGGCAGAAACATGACGATGGCTGCGAGCGCGTCCGTGTTGGCACGCTCACAGGAAGCTACCGCACGTCGGCTGCAGAACGGCCGTCTGGCCCATCGATCGCCCAACGTCAGATTGGAAAGTACAGAAAGCGGTTGCGCACGCTGAAGGAGGTTGGTCAGCTGCTCTCTCCCTTCCCCGAGCGGTGGAAGTATATTTTTATTTAAGACGGCAGATGTGGGGGGCGGTACCTGCAGGCAGAGTGGTGCATGATGGGAACTCAGTGCAGCCGTGAAAACGCTGTACGTGTTGAACACTGATGTGAAATTGTCACCAGATGTCGGTAACGACCCACGTCACTGTGTGTGTGTGTGTGTGTCGCACACACAAAGAAATCCGACTTGTGTTGAACATCATAGGATATATGACAGGTGATTGTTGGTCCCGCGAGGACCCCCGAGGACCCCCGATGACGTCGCACTCTTCAATATGTGTCAATAAACGCGCCACTTCCACATTCGTAATAGACCTGAGTCGTCGTGCGTCTCTTTAATCCGCTGAAATACGGCGAATAACACAACAGATAGATGGATCGACAGAGTACTTGATTAATCCCTGAAGGGAAATTGTGGTGTTACAGCATGCAGTTCTGAAGGATAAGCACCAATGAACACACCATATTTACATGATTTACAGAAAGGATTCTGAAAGCTGTGAAAAATAGAATGAATTAAAACATATAAATAAATACATGAAATCTATTAGAGTAGAACTGTGAATTGTACGTCCACATAGGTGATGGGTCATAAAGTGAAATGACACAGGGAACAAGTATTGATCACATGGAGAACAGGAAGTGCAGACAGGATGGAAAGACAAGAAACCAGCAATCGCTGAACGTTGACAAGTTGCCACGGTGCTGTCATTACGGTAATGACTCGCCGGCTTACGTGCAACCGAGTGGATGGGACTACGGTAATGACAGCACCGTGGCTGTTGTCAACGTTCACGACGTTTTCTCCTTCTTCGCACCAGGTAGAGGAACCGACTGACACTTCTCAGCTTTCAGGAACCGTCAACAGTCACGGTAATTACGGTACTCCAAAGTATGCTAGCACCCCTGTAGCACCGGGGGCACCGTCGGTGTCGGAGGGTCGAGTGACAGTTGAAAATCCGTGTGTGTCGTTCTTCACGATCACCGTGAACGTCGGTGGGTACAAATTTTCCGTTTCTCCCCGTCGTGCGTCTTCGTTCTTCCACCCATTTCTCAACCGTGTCGGTTTGAACCGTGCTCCTCGTGGCGACGATGACTCTGTTCGTTCTGTAATTGCCTGATAAATTAAGCAGCACGGGCACCTGTCAAAACAGCCGCTCATCTGGGCGGATTCCACATCCCAACAGGCTCCTCTTGATGGCTAAAGTTGGTGATGACAACTCCCCACGACTGTCCCCTCAGGCTGAGGGATGGGAGCGCCACAGACGATCCGTCTCGATTAGGATAATGCATCAAATAGACATTTTAATTTGAAGTTCATTTTCTCCTCAAAGGCTCCGCAAATGTCTCGAGTAGGCAGAGGCAGCGCGACGTAACCTTTTATTTTTGTGCTCTAATTAAATGTTCCCTCACCGTTTAGAACATGTTTTGTGAAAATGGTGTGATACAACCTGACTATTTTCCTCCGATCAATGATGGACAGAGCTCCTCCTCCTCCTCCTCCTCTTCCTCCTGTTTGAAACCCAAACGCTCAGATGAGTCATTGATTTTCACAAAACAAACCAGATTGCCAGAGGTGAACGCCGCTCCGAGGAAACCTCATCACTCAGCAGTTATATTGTCGCGCACCCGGCGACCTCCTTTTCCACCCGCGCCAGTGTGACGGTAACGTGCGTGAAATGAGCGCCGCAGCCCGCCAGCGGTGCCTGAGCGCTCGCCGGGCTCGACACCTGCCCGCGCTCAGCTGTTCCCGCTACGGCTGACCGCACGTGGCCAAGAAACAGACCCGTCCTTATCGCCGCCCTGTGTGAATTACGAGGTAAATGGAATGAGTTTTTCTATGTAACGGCACAGTGAGATAGTGAATTACACCAAAGGCCCTGGGACGCTGGCGGGGGCTTTATGACAGCCGCTCTGAAAGCAGGTCAGCGCTCAGACTGGTCACATGACTCTGCTCCCGTGGACGGACGGAAGAGTCCGGCAGCTCGCGTGGGCCTTGATGAACGGAGGACGGCTGAGGCTGCGTGACCTTTGGGTGTCGCGCCGATCTGCTGACGTCGATGACGTAGGACATGAAGGGAGAAGGGAGGGATCCCAGATTGGGTTTGGATTCATGGCATTTAAAACGGATTAATTACAGTTTTAACCAACACCCCCCCCCCCCACACACACACACACACACACAAATATCGTAATGTTCTCAGACACGGAGCTGCAGGCTTCAGTTCTCGACGTTGAAGCGAAAAACTACTGACGTTTTCCACGCGCTGACGCATCGTCACTGGTAGAAACTGGTCTCTGTAAATCAGCGGTAAAAGCTCCATGTGGCGTTGGATGTGGTGGAGTTTGGTTCAGTCACAAAGAACCTGGAGCCAGAGAAATGTTCAGACAAGTATCAGATGTTGAAGCGATCAGCACCTCTAATGGATCTTAATGGACTGTTCCAGGAGACAGGCGCTGCTCGTCCTCTTCTATTTTTAGCTCCGAGCTCTGTGAACTGTCTCTTCACAAACACGGGCTGCGTTTTCAGTTCAAGTCTTCCTCATCTCTGGATCCAGAAATCGGTCGTTCGTTTGCTGCGTCTCACGTCCCAGTCCACTTCCTGTCTGAGGGAAACGGGACGAGCGCGGGGGACGCGGTGTGACCCACGACCTCCGGCAGCGCTTTAGGAAGTTACCACGGTCACGGTGAAGTATACTTTCGTGTGGACGTCTGATTGGTTCGACTGCGTTCACGTGAAAATGTAGTTTAAGGACACGTCGCCACGGAGACGAGTTCAGGTGAATCAGTAGTTTTTGGTCGTCACGGAGCCTGAATACCATCCCTGTCGAATCAACGTGAAGACGACAGCGTTTCTCCTGCGCGTGTCCAACCTGTATGATGACGTTAAAGCATCATGCTAACACGCTCTGTTCGTCTCCTTCTGGTTCCGTTCATCTTCTTCTTCCTGTGTTTGATTCCGTCTCATGCGCCGTGTCTTCTTCTCTGTGATGGTGTATTTCTGTGGCAGTGTTGCAGCGCCTCCTCCTGGCCTGGAGGATGTACTACACCGGATTCACTGGGTTAGTGTGGAGATGATTCTTGTGGATGGAGAATGTTCCGGTTTTGTCTCCATGTGGACTGAAACTGATGCAGTCGCTGTCCTGTCACACTCCTGTTACATTTCATCTGGAGCTTGAAGTTGCTTCACAAACTGTTGTGTCAGCAGTTTTTGGTGGGGGTGGGCGGCGGTAGGGCACGTGTACGAGTGTGGGTGAGCTGCTTTAGTGATGACATGCCGGTTGAGCCGCGCCACCTGCTGCTGACGGACACGGCTGTTCAATGTTCCAAATTAGCTGTGAATGCCATCGTTATTGTTTAATTAAACAGGCTGAATTACAAATTGAACGTAGCGGAGCCCTGGAACAAAGACGGTCAAAGAGGGTGGGGGGTTGACGGCTGACCCCTGCTCCGTCCTCTGGCTGCAGGTCTCCAGGGCTCCGGGCCATCCAGCACCGCAGGCAGCTGTGTTACCTGCTGGTCCCTGTCCAGGCTCAGGAGACACCGCCGGGCCTCATTGACAAATTGTCCTTGTCTGGCCGCATGAGAGAGTGGGGGCTCCAGTAATTGCATATTTCCCTCTAATTGCGTTTGTCACATGTGAGGCGTGCTGCTGCACATGCAGGTCTGAGGCCTTTTCTCACTGATGTGGAAACCCAGCAGCTGAACTCTCACCTGCACCGCGACGACTGGACCGAGTGGCAATAAATTACACAGTGGCACCAAACACAACCCCCCCGCCCCAGCAGCCGTAGACTCGCTGGCCGCTGGCAGACGGCGGCTCGCTGCCGGTCCATCACCTGACCACAGAGAGAGGACCGACGGTCACCAGGGAACAGTCAACAAACGCAACTTGTTGTCAACTTTCTCTCTCTGTTGAGGTGAAACAGAAACTGTTCGTCCCAAACTGTAAATTCACTGCGTCGAAAGCGACTCGTTACTGTTCCTAAGGTCAGAACAGAAACGGGGACGAAGGTTTTCCGGTTTTCTGCCTCAACATGGATTGGCAGTTGGAGCTCAAACTCCACAGCCTGGTGTCTCTGAAGGTATTTCGGGTCCATGATGAATCCACCTGTGTCCAGGCAAACGTTTGAACTGATCTTGACCTGATTGCGTGAATTCAGTTCTTTGTTACTCGGATCTTTGATGTTCTGCCATTCTTTGGTCTGTTGTAAAAAGAGATCTTTGCTCCCAACGGGGACAGAGCTGGTTAAAATAAAATAAATCGAATTAACGTGAGCTCGGCGCTTTTATCCGACCTGCAGCGTCACCGGACAGCTGATCAGCACAGACGCTGATCGCTGGTGGAGAGAACAGGTCTAATGACGAGGAGGATCTGCGGCTTCACGCGTCTCCGCTCCGTTTTTCCTGCTTCAGCAAAGTTTCGCTGGGCTGAGGTGACGGGGGGAGGGGTTTTGTGTGTGTTGGGGGGAATAACGAGCAGCTCTCGTCTTGGCTTCTGGTGCGGCGTGATACGCTGCCAGGCTGCTGCATTATACAGAGGGGTTGTACAACTACATTTTAATCCACTCGTGTTTCTGGCCTGATAAAAGGATTCTCTCCATCTCTCTCTGTTTAATTCACACCATCATCAA
Source organism: Aeoliscus strigatus (assembly GCA_901007665.1). Lineage (NCBI taxonomy): Eukaryota > Metazoa > Chordata > Actinopteri > Syngnathiformes > Centriscidae > Aeoliscus > Aeoliscus strigatus. The sequence continues at coordinate 79,095 of CAAKHB010000713.1, forward strand.
TCAAACGTGTCCCCCACCCCCTGGGTTTCGGGGTCTGCTGCAGATAGGCTGGGGGTCCCCCGGGGGGTTAGGGACGTGACGGACCGGTCACAGATGCCACCGAAATTAAAATGCAAGAGTCTGTGCAAGGTGTTACATTTCTCAGACGTGCTCATTTGCAGTAATATCTGAGCGGCATACGGAGGCTTATCTGTGATTCCAAAAACCACAGATTATGTGAATATGATTAAGAAAAAAACACACGCTGTCTGCATAGTGTGGCTACAAGTGTGGAAGAGTCCCTGTGTGGTAGACGCTCTGTTTTTGTGCTCCATTGTCTGCACATGACAGTCGCCACAGGCTACTCAGTAATGAATATGTGCCTGTAGCTTTTGTGTGTGTGTGTGTGTGTGTGTGTGTGTGTGTGTGTGTGTATGTGCGTGTGTGTGCGTGTGCGCGTAGCCTGCGAGCAGAGTAAATATGCACGTCTCCGCACAACAGGTCAGCCAGCGTCTGAACACAGACAGAAGAGAAGACGATCCACGGCAGACGAGCTCCTGGAACTACAAAGGAATTATGTCGAATCAGCAGCGTGTCTGCGACAGAGGTGTCAGCTGATGATGTCTGATATTAAAGGAACGCTGCTTTTTTTTTGTCTAAATAAGGCTACAACTCAGCTCCTCATTGTCTCCCGTGGAGACTCATAAACCTCTGACTGTAGCTCTCACATGAATAAACGCTGACAGGTAATCCAAACTGACAAAAATAGCACGTTTGGCAAAAAGCCTCAGCAGCAGGTTTGAAACGTGACTTTTATTTTTATCTCTCATTCGGACACAACGTAACAACAGCAGTGGACTGAGCAGAACTCTACAACTTGTCTACGTGACGTTTGTCCCCGTCTGACGGGATGAGGCGACCTGAGGATGGATGTCCAGACCAGTGTCGGTAGCAGCAGCAGGCAGAAGAAACACAACTTTTATTCAACAACTAGCACCCGACGAGGGAGCAGGGGTCGTATCCGACTTGACAATGACACACGACAGTGATGAATGATATTTACACATGATCAGACACACACAAAAAAAAAACGGAGCTGATGTTTCTACAGTCTGATCAATCGACGTCGGTTTCGTCGTGAATGTGGATCTGTGAAGTCGTATACGTTTCTCATGTGATTCACATGTATTCACAACGGCCGTGTGTTGCTCTCGTAGTTCTCACCTGAAACAGTCCAGCCGATGCGTTTGGATGCAGCGACTCCTCACCGTGAGGACGGCAGCAGCAGCAGCAGCAGCAGCAGCAGCCCACGCTGGGCCGTATCTCTCACGCGGCGGCTTTGTAATAAGCCGGCAGGTGGCAGGGGTGATTGCATCGTCCCCGTCGCTCTTTGAACAGTCCAGTATGAACAAAAGAGGAAGTGTCCGTCATTAATCACCGGGTAATCTTGTAGATTTAGGCAAGTTTCCAAAAGTCAATAACACTCTGATTCAATCAGAGGATGTCGTCAGGTTTATGGAGATAAATGGAACGACGAGCGATGATGGTGTGTGTGTGTGTGTGTGTGTGTGCAGTGACCGGGGATCTGATAAAGGATATGTGCAGCGGATTTCAGTGAACAGCTGCTGGTTGTGAGTCGGTGAAAGGCAGCGACATCATCACAGTGACCAGGATGTTGCGGTGTACGTGTTTTTTACGGGTTCAGCAGATTTGCTGGTGCGTCGTCTGAAGTATTTATACAGGTTATTTCCTTTGGGCCCGGTGGATTTTTAACATGGAACCTGAACGGAAGTGAAGTTACATAAATGTTGTATTATTAATGATGATGATGAAGTATTTATGTTATTTGCTTCACAATTTGAAGACGTGTTCCAGTTAGATTAGGAACTTCCAGCTGTGGTAAAACGGGTTGGAACGTCTTCGTGGAGACTGAGTATTTGTGAAACATGAAGTCTGGAAGGTTCTCTAGCACGGATTGTCACTGAAGACGACTTCATATTTGTAGTTGGCGGCGTGCGGGACAAAGGTATAAATATTTCATTGGGAGTAAATAATTGAAAGCCGTGTACTCGTCGGTGGTTCGCGAGCAGCTCTGATCCAGTCGCTTCAAGACGTCTTTTGTGGATGGAGAGTCCTTCAGCCTAAATGACACTCGGCCAAATAGCACTTAAGTACATGCTCAATATTTTAACAGGGTCGAGCTGGAGGCTGTGGAGAGGCTGAGAACAGGTGGAACAGAAGACACAACACACACTCTTTGACCGCGGCGCAGTCCACGTCCTCACGGAGACGAGTTCAGGTGAATCTGTAGTTTTTTATTACCTGCTCCACATGAACCAGCGTTTTGGAGCCCAAACACGATCATTTTTCAAATCGGGTCCCAGAATTGAGTGGAAAAGCACTCGGAGGACTCAGACCTCCACCGAAGTGTTTATTCACATAAAATACTAATCTACCTCACCTTATTTCATCTGCATCAAAAGATTCCTGCGTGGTTCCTTCTCGCCTAGCAAAAACAACGTCCATCATTTCCTGAGCATTTTATTAAAATACGTTCATAACTTGAGACAGAGATAAACGCTGGTGAAAGGCGTCGTAGGTCCACCGCTCCCTGGCTAACAACAACGTGAACACCGTGTTGGATCCTCTAGTTCTGTTCACGTTCTCCTCCATCTCGTTCTTCCTGTGTTTGTTCCCATCTCATGCTCCGTGTCTTCTTCTCTGTGATGGTTGTTGGTCGGTGCTGTGGAGTGATTTGTGTTTAATGCAAATAGTTGTATTCTTCTATTGTTCATCCTCGCTCCATCAGACTCTGGATACACAGAAAACACTCACGTCCCACATGTTGCTGCGTTTCCTGACAGAGAACAAGACCTGAGGCATGGAAGGAGGAAATACTTTTGTAAAAAAAACAACAACAACAACAACACGTCAGCAGTATTTTTTTTTGTGAGTTGTGGTGATCAGATTTGCCAAACTGACTCCCGAACCTTCCTGGATCAGTGCTGAGACGCCCGCTTCCGGTGCTCCGATTAACAGAAAATTAACTCATACACACTTCATTAGAAACCCGGCAGACCTCAAGGACCCAGACTTTTATGAAGCCGCGACCAGATGTCATCCAGCCACAGCCCCAATTAATCTGCGGGTCTTGTAACGCGCCCCGAGAAACAAAAAAAAAAAGCGAAGAAGAAGCGTGATTGGGTGTGCGGGCAGAGATGCTATCCGGGAGCAGCCGGCCCTGGCGAGCCTGCAGAGGGTGAGATAAGAGGGGCCGGGTCTGAGCGAGGAGGCTGAGGTTATTCATTGCTCCGCAGTGAAAGCTTGAGAAGATTACCCCGAGCCTGTTGGCAGTGATACAAGAGGGACAGGCAGCGGGGGCCCCCCCCTCACCCCTTTGTTCCCCATCCATCTGCTTGAATCTCACAATGGCTCATCAGGACCAAGTAGGGTGGAGGGGTGGAGCAGCGGAGGCGTGCAGAATGGGAGGAAGTGGGCAAGTGTAGTGGGGGGGGGGCTGCAAGCCATTGGAAGGTGGTGCAGGGAGAACGAGAGAGGAGAGAAGAGGAAGAGGTGGAGCAGGACGATTGGATGAACGGCGGCAGCTGACGAGCTCTGACAGGCGACATGACGAGAGGCCGCAGAGGCGTTTGTGTTCACGTTGTTATTTTCTGGGAGGTAATGGGCTGCAGCTCCTCTCCACTCCGAATAATCAGACACCTCTTCAGAGCCTGATAAATACACCACTCCAACCCGCGGCCGAGACGTGAGCGTTTGTTTCTAAACGCCTGGACCACCGTATTTATCTTGTTGAGGAATGATCAGATGATGACGGGTGTTTGCTCCCATTACGCAGGTAATTATAGGTGTTTGCACAGGAAACGGCGGCGGCAGGTTTTGTTGGAGGCCATTATTGGCAGTCATTCAAAACTTTATTTACAGAGACAAGAAAATGTAGCGCAAAGCTGCTTTCGAGAACAAAACCAAAAACCCAGCAGCTGACACACACAGACACAAAACTGTAAAGGAAAGGAAAGGGTGATCAAGTAATAAAGAAAACAACAACAATAAAAATGTCATGTAAATAAATACATCAGGTACATCTAAGGGATGGCGAAAATGAGACCAAATAAAAAATGTAACAATCAATGAGTTTTAGCTGGCACTGCCTCCACATTTATAATATTTTATTACATTATAAAATAAAATAAAACAACATAAAATAACATTTATAACAAACTGCAATATGTTTCATTTCAATTACTTTATTGTCTCAGCATTCCATTTTGTGATGTTCCGTAGATCATTCAAACGTCTTTATCGGTGTTTCCTCCATAACCCTTCGTCAGAACACTGTGACACGTGGGTCATTCCACCCTTTGACCGTCCTCAGTGTAACTAGTTCATGTGTGACTATATGAGCTGCCTCCAGCTATTCATATAGTCACTGCTGAATATGAATAGCAGACCAATTACTCTGGCCCAGATGGAGCTGTGAGCTCCTCAGAGAACATCCTCTCCTCGCCGTCACTCACACACACACACACGCACGCACGCACAGGAACAGTCGGCAGGAGGCACGAGGATGGTTCACGAGATCCACAAATACACATTTCTACATTTTCAAATCAGCTGATGTGAACAAACACTCACACGAAGCAAAACTTCTTTTCTTTCATGGACGCGAAGCAGAGTTTTACCCTTTAACACCGCCGGTATCCAGGGTGATACATAGCATCGGTGCTAGCATACTTTGGGAAAACGTAATTATGTGGCAACTTGTGTGGAAAACGCCGATCGGTTCCTGAGAAGTGTCAGACGGTTGACACCAGGTAGGGGAAGTGAGTGACACTTGTCAGGTTTCACGAAGCGTTGAACATTTTCTGATGTGTGCGTAAATAGTCACGTGATGACGGTACTAGCTAGCCATTAAGCTAGCACCAATGTATCAGCAGCGACAGAGTTCAATGGACGCAAACCTTCCAGAAAATGTCCGCGGCTTTCAAACGTCTGAGCAGAAGTGAGCAAATGGATGTTTGAGCGTCGGCCGTCCCAGGCGAGCTGTTCCTGCTCCCAATGAGTCGACTCTGGAAGGCAGCCGGTGGCTGGCGGCTGGCGGCCGACATATGGCCAATCTCCCCTCGTCTGTTGTGCTATTTACGGCTCAGTAGCCTGTCGTGTGTTTTGTCTCTTAGAAACCAGTGGGACACCTGTTTGAATTCTCTGTAAAAGGCGTTTCTGA
>CAAKHB010000716.1:6229-8729 GCA_901007665.1 Aeoliscus strigatus
CCATCCTTCATCTGTCCCTCGTCTGTCTTTCATCTGTCCCTCGTCCATCCTTCATCTGTCCCTCGTCTGTCTTTCATCTGTCCCTCGTCCATCCTTCATCTGTCCCTCGTCTGTCTTTCATCTGTCCCCCTCGTCCAGTCTCATCCATTTCCTCCACCTCCATCCAGCAAACATCAACAGGTGTGAGGTGTGCAGCCATTTCCTGTCCAGACCGGACATGGAACGACCAGAAATAAACCAATAACTGGATCGAATCAATCAGTGGCGCCCGTGCAGTAACTGCGGTTCTTACCCGCAGACCGGAAGTGACTCCTCCGCCTCATCCTCTTCTCATAGCTCCGCAGCTTCATGTTCATCTCCCGCAGTTTCTGCCGCAGAGCCTCGTTCTCCTTCTGGCTCCGGTCGCGGTCCCGGTCCCGGTCCATCTGGGAGCGCAGGGCGGCGAATCCATCTTCCACCAGTTTGCAGATTTCCGCCACCGCAGAATTCGCCAGCGTCTCAATGATCGCGGCGATTTGCGCCTGAAAAACGCCGCAGTCCGCCGCCATCTCTTCCCGAGTCCTTCCGTCCTGTGTGGGGGTCTGTGAGGACCGGTAGACACGGCTCGGTGTCTGGGCGTCTCACTGCGGAGGGGCTGTCTAGGGTGCGAGAGTCGCGTCCTGATGGCGTCAGGTTGTTGTCTTGAGCAGCTGCTTCCTCTTCTTCTTCTTCTTCTTCAGTTGTTATGGCGGCTGCGGTGCTGCAGCGCCACCAGCCGGCGGCGCGAAGAATACAACTACTACTTCTACTACTGCACTACTACTATATAGCGCCTTAACTATTTGTTCAGCACAAACATGCAGCTCAAAGTGCTTTACAAAAAAATGACATTAAAACAAGGATGAAACAACAGAAATTATTAAAAGCAAACAGAAGCTACTGTAAAAAAGTAGGTAATACATTTAAAGAGCTGGTTCCCCGATGTCTGTAGAATAAATCAAATTAATCTTTGAGCAATCCTGATCCGAGCGATCTTTTTTTTCTCATTTTATTTTATTGTTTTATTCTGACAAATAACATGTGAAATGCAACAATGTAAGTTTGAAGAAAATGATCATTTATTACAATTGAACTTAGATGTTTTCGTATGTGTCAGTGTTTCAAATTAAACACACTGACACTTGTCTGATCCAGTCACACGAAAAAACATGACATCATGTTAAATAATTCAATCATGCATCTATAATTACAACCGATAATAAAACACATGGCCGACACCTCAGAAACTGGAGCCTCAGGACTTAATTTCTATCAGGAGTTTTCAAAGAAACGTCAACTACAAACTACTGACAAGTACTGACAGAATGTAGTGAACTACTGTGAACGGCCTGTGTTGGTGCGTGAATTCATTCATTAGTTCAACTCTCGTCCATCACACAGACCGGTACTGACGGGCAGTACGTGCACACAGTCACACAGTAAAAAGATGTGTCGGTTGACCTGTGACATCATGTGATCACTTGGTCACACCAGGTGAGAACCAGGTTCTCTGGTACAAAAACAGTTTCCTGGATAAACAATTCACTGTACATACTAATACTGCAATTCATATTCTTATCACTGTTCTGATGGAACATGTTCATTAAAAAAAAAAAAAGTGGCATGCAAACGTCTCTTCTTCATGTCCTCAGTGCAAAGTTCCTCGCAGCAGCGAGCGTTCCTATTGGCTCAGGTTTCAGAATCAGCAGCTGCCATTGGCTGAGCATGGAGAGCTCTGATGGGCTCACTATTTGGCACCTCATCCGTTTGGCTTCAAACAAAGTTATGTGCATAAGATCATGCAAATGTCAGGGTACAGGTGTGCGTCATGAGGGGTAGGGTATCGGCTCAGTGTACACTGATGTACTTGTACTCTGGAGGCGCCATAGAAATACTTCTTATACATCTGAAAAACTATGTACATGTACAGAGACACTCTGCTTGGAGAAAATCACCTGAAGATGAAATCGGGGTACTTGTCCGTGAAGTAACAGGTATTTGAACAGTGGATTCTGGCCACATCATGCAAGTGTGTACACATATTTACTGCACATGAAGCACAAATACATGTAGTAAATGTAGTACTCTGCTCCGGTGACAGTACAGCCACTGAGAGAAGACGTGCATCAGCTAGAAGGAGTGAAAGAACTTGTGTGTGGTTCTTCACAGCAGGAATTCTTTCAAACCCACTGATAGTTGTAGTAGTACTTCCTGCGTACACCAGTACTCGCATGTACTGCATGAGAGGCTCTGTGTGCTGCTCTTGTAAATGGTTCTGCTGATGGAGGCAGAAATAAACACACACACACTCAGTAAATCAATCAATTGATCGACTGATCAATCGATCGATGGGTGAGAAATCTGTCCTCTGTGCTTGATTGTTTTCATGAAGACGTCCTGCTGTGACTTCAGAGGTGGGCGTGTCTTTGATGGACATTTCTCATGTGTGTCACCTCGTCAGCAGGTTCGTTTCAGCGGGGGA
>CAAKHB010000716.1:13729-21355 GCA_901007665.1 Aeoliscus strigatus
CTGCGTGTGTGTGCGCGTTCATGTGTGTACAGGAGGTGTTTACATGCACACGTCGGCGCTATAAGGTGATGGGATCAATCGGTGTTCATGAACAGGAAACAGCGAAGGACGTGAACACTTGTTTGTCTGACAGATGATCAGACCCACCTACCAGAAACAGAACAACACTGACGCCGATGTAGGCAAAGACGATGCACATCCAGATTTCATAGGCCAGTGGGTCCAGGAAGGAGAAAACTCCAGGTTTGGATTTCTGTGGCTTTTTGATCATGATGGAGATTCCCAAAGACATGAAGGGTTTGGAGAAGTCAATCACTTCTTCACGAACCAGAGTGATCGTCAGCGGAGCCACTGCGATATCTGCTTTCTGTTGAAGACACGTCAGAGACGAGTCAGCTTCCAGCCTGTTTCCCTCCAAATCATTCTAGACCTGGATGATGTTTCAGGCCTACATCTACACACTCAGGTTGTTGATCAGGAAGCACAAGAGACAAACATCTGTTCATATGTTGTTGTGGTTGGTTTTTTTTTAATCATCTTACCCCGTAAACCAGCTCTCCAACCATCCCGTTCCAAATCTTGGTTTCTGCATCTCTTGCTCCATATTTACCATCTCCCACAATCCTCAGCTGGTAGCGGATGCCGCAGTGCTTTGCGATCTCTGCGGCCAGGTCCACGCAGTAACCTGGCATCAGTCAGGTCAAGACAATTAATGGGACTGGTTTGTGTAAAGAGATGGAGAGTGTTCTGGTGACAGCGACTATGAGGCCACACCCCTTTTCACTGGTTTGAACATTAGACGTCATACCTTCATAACGGTCATTGTCCAGAAACTGCTCAGCATTCTTCTTCATCATTACGTAGGGGGCTTCCTGTGTGTGTCAGGGTACACACACACACACACACACCGAATAACTGTACCCGACTGTGCGTACATTCAGATAATGACTGCGTGTGACTGTGTGTGTGTTTCTTACCAGTATGGTTGTAACAATGACCGTCTTGTTCTCCATCCCCATGGTGTCGTTGGGGTAAAGATCTGACTTTGTCACCACCATCTTATCAACTTCATTCCAGTAACCGATCTGAGAACAGACACACCTCACAAGGTTACACACACACACACACACACACACACACACACACACGTCCTGTTGGCCAATTGCTTTGTCACTAACCTTCACAGGTCCATTGTTCTTCAGCTCCATGACTGTCACAGAGTAGTTCACTCTCTTCCCATACTGGTCAAACTGAATGTTCCCAGTTATACCGCTGACATGCACCTACCCACACACACACACACGTGCACACAGGCATATTAGTCCGTTATCATATGCTGTTAAGTGTCAAGGGCTCAGCACATCTGCATGGAGAAACAGGATCAGTAAGATGTTTCAAACTGTGAGGTAGGAATCTGTAGTCTGAGCTCAGTTCTCTTCTGGAGACGGGTCAATGTCAGGTCACCACCAGGTCAACGTCAGGTCAATGTCAGATCAACGTCAGCACATGTTTGCTTTACATTCACTTTCACCTCATGTCAGCTGCACATGAGAACTCTCGTTTCATTGGAGGCTACTGTCACCTGTTTGAGGGCACGTTCTATCTCCACACCCTGTGTCCAGGGCACTGCTGGATTGGCCAGACAGTCCCCACTGTTGCCACGACGATTCATGTCTATCCGTTGCTTGTGAAGGAAGCGAAAGGCCTCGGTCATGACGTGGACGGCATCAAATGTAAGAGCTGAGGTGTACTGAAACACATCAACATCACCTGGTTACTCTGGGCTGAAGTCACATCTTTGTGGCTGCAGAGTCTAGAAGGAAGTTCTAAACCAGAGCCTGCTCCTCACCAATCATCAAGACTTTCTAAAGGAATGAACTAACTTCTGACTAATAACACTCATGATGAATCTCACCCTGATCTGGGCATCAGCTCCAGGATACTCCTTTTCTTCCAGAGCCTCCCAACGCTGGTTAAACTTTGCCACCACGGGATCATCAAAATCCACAATCTGAAACCCCGACACATTTGCTCCTCCATATTGGATTTTAGAAAGGTCGCCATCAACAAAACCCTAGAAAACAGAGTTCTGTTAAAGTGAAAGAAGACGTAGCACTGAGCCACACTGGTTTTCCTGTTTTCAGCTATAGATGTTACGAACATAAGAAAAAAAGCAGATACACATCAGGAGGAAACAAACACATTCATCATCACACGAAGGACTGTACCACTGAGAGACTTCACCGGAGTGGTTTGTCCAGTAAACTACAGTATTGTCATGAAATGAAAACACTTTGTTTCCTCCTACTCCTCATCTCTCAATACCGAAACATGTCACACACCGGAAGCTTCCATATCTGTAAATGCACCATACGAATAAAATATACTTTTAAATGAGATTCACTGCTAAAGTGTTAGCATGGGTCACAGGTCACATTCCATGAATTAATGTGAATTAATGTACATACATACATTTAAATCCATTTTTCATCTCTAGTAGGAGAAACTGCATTTGGTAACAGATTTACAGTCAAACAGAGCTGATGCTAACAGATGCTAACACATGACGACGGTATATAGACACTGCTAACTGTTGCCCTGACTAAAAGACCCTGATACATGGCTGAATATGTTGTAAACAAGACACTGAATGCTAAGCTCTGCTAAAAGATACTAATACATGGTTAAATGTCCATAAAACGTCTATGTGTAATTTGAGTGTAATCACAGATGCTAACATGTGGCTAGGTGGCTATGTGGCTAACCAAAGCGACATGCTGCTGTGACATGGGACTGCTCACTCACCAGGTTAGCAATGATATAGTGGTAACCTTTGACATGTCTGCCGATCGTGATGACCTAGACAGACGAGAGCCGAGTTAGTTATTTCCTCTGTCCAGTCTCAGACGTCCGACTCACCCTCTGTCGTCAACATCACTTTTAGGAGAACGTGTCAGCGGTGAAGTGAAATCACAGTCTGGATGAATGGATGAATTCAGGACATCATGGACTATGTGACTGTTCATCACCTATGACGGGTGAATGGATGACAGATGGATGGATGACACATGGATGGATGACAGACGGTAACCCTGCACAAACAGCAGCAGCGGTCACAGGTGGGCGCCATCAACCTGCTCCATGATGTCTTTGACTTTGTCCTGTTCACAGTCCAAGATGATGCGTCTGGCGTTCCGGAGCTCCAGGTCCTGAAGGAAATAACATGAACACAGGTTGGTAAGGTTCATCAGCACACTGCACGCTTCAGCACTGAAACACCAGACCAGGTTTCCTTAAGAATTCTACTCATCTGTGAGTGAAACGAAGCCTCAGTTCAGCAGGACAGACTTTTTTTCCATGGCGATCACATCTCCAGAAGATAAAGTGTTTACCTGAAACAGGGAACGATACGCTTCGTCCTTCCTCTCATCCTTCAGGTTTCCCACATTTATTGCTGTGACGACCCATTTCTTCTCAGCTGCAGTGTCCAGAATGACCTGAAGAGTAGACAGACCTCCACAGCAGACGAAGAGATGTTTGCATTACATACTGGGGAGGACATGTACTGCATGTTCATTGTACACACATCAAATACACAGGTGAGAAAAAATTCAAATATTTATAGACCAGCTGACTCAGGCATTCAATGCAGTAATACTGCTTTAGAACTTCAATACAACTGTACTAGTCTAAAGAATGAAAAGTGTCTTTAAGTTGAATTTCAAATTGACAACAATTAACAGAAACTGATTTGGGCTCATCAGTACCTCTGTCACTGTCGTACAGGTAGGCGAACTTGTCCCACTTGTAGTACTCCACCAGTGAAACGAGCGGCCCTTTGATGTCCGGCCTCATCTGGAGAACAAACTGGTTCATTCCCTCCGCTGGGAATGAAGGTGTGATGAAAGAGACGTGAAGTGTCTCACAGAAGGATGTGATTGTGTTTACGGACTTCTTATCATAGAAACCAAATATGGCGTAGACACCCCGGGAGAACTGGGAACAAACTGCAAAGGAGACAGAGACGGTACCGCTTCAGAACACATGAATCATGTAGATGAACCAAAGATGGGAAAACAGCTTACAAGGGTAGAGTGTACATCAGTGATCAGTAGAGATGGAGGGTTCTGATGAGGACTGGTTCTACTGAAGAGGACTGGTTCTACTGAAGAAGACTGGTTCTACTGAAGAGGACTGGTTCTACTGAAGAAGAATGGTTCTATTGAAGAGGACTGGTTCTACTGAAGAAGACTGGTTCTATTGAAGAGGAATGGTTCTACTGAAGAGGACTGGTTCTACTGAAGAGGACTGGTTCTACTGAAGAAGACTGGTTCTACTGAAGAGGACTGGTTCTACTGAAGAGGACTGGTTCTACTGAAGAAGAATGGTTCTATTGAAGAGGAATGGTTCTACTGAAGAGGACTGGTTCTACTGAAGAAGACTGGTTCTACTGAAGAAGACTGGTTCTACTGAAGAAGACTGGTTCTACTGAAGAGGACTGGTTCTATTGAAAAGGACTGGTTCTATTGAAGAGGACTGGTTCTACTGAAGAAGACTGGTTCTACTGAAGAAGACGGGTTTCTTGGTATTTGAAGCTTTTTTGTTTCATCAGGGTCCTCGAGAGAAAACACAGTCCAATGTGTTTATAGGTCAATTTCACATATGCCAAATCAGATCTGAATGCTACAGATGGCGTCAAAGGCTGAAGCAGTTCATCCCATCTACATCTCGTGTTTTTTCAGCTTTGTAGCACAGAACCACATTCACACACCAGAAATAATTCTGGTTCCCTCAGTGAAGAACAAAAGGAGGCGACATATGACAGGTCATGTGGTCACGGAGCAGACTGATGACGCGGAGACAAACCATCGGTGTCCAGATCAGACACAGGACGTCCACTAGTGAGCAGAGATGTTCTGTGATCATATGAAGAAGTGAACAGAAAGCAACTGACAGGATGGAGGGATGGAGGGACGTGACTTCTTCACATTTACTCCACTGCTTCTATATTTAATTGTCCTATTTACTGAACTGGTTCTTAGCTCCAAGACACAAGTCTATGATCCGTCTCAAACACTGACAACGATTACGTGACATGTAAATATCAATGTCCCCTGGATACACATGCACACATACAGTATGTACACATGTACATACATACAGACACATGTACAAATGCACATATACGTACATACCGTATATACAGACAATATACAGACACATGTGTGATGGTTGTCTTGGTGTGTGTCTCTGATCCCGTCTCCCTCCTCCTCTCTCTACCAGGCAGATGCAGATCTGCTCAGGAGCAGGGACGCATCTACATGTCATCACAATCAGCTGGCTTCCTAAGCTACCTCCGGACACTTCCACGCAGCCGGACGATTGTCACAGCTGGGTCTTTGTCTCCTGTGCATCGGACCATAACAACATGTACAAAAACATGTACATACATATGTACAGACAGATGTACACATCTACATACACATGACAATATATTTCCCAAAGGTGTCGTTTTTTTTCTTTTCCACAATCTGAACATTTTTGAAAAAAAGTCTCTGTGCTGCTTCCACCTATTCGATGTGACAGCTGCCAATCAAACGTGAGTACAGGAGAGGAGACGTGCCACAGGGTGGAGGGAGGCTGTGATATGCTAATGTAGCATCAGCACACACAAGGCCTCGTAACCGAGCATAACAAGCAGTACACGTTGTACAAGTACAGGAGCATCTCAAATAAATTAGAATGTCATGGAAAACTGTAGAATAATTTCGGTCCATAATTTAAGTTTAGTTATGTATCTGAAAATATGATAATTTGTGTCAGGTTTGAGTAAACCAGTAAGGATGTAGTTTAAATATCATAAATCTCAAATCAGAGATCCTGGATGTATGATTTCATGAGCTGTATGTCATATTTATCACATAAAAGGCTTGAACATTTCAGTTTAGGACTGAATGAATCTAAAGTACGTGAAGGTTTCACTGTTTGAATTAAATTACTATGTTTATAAAATTGTCTGACAATTGCAAGAAAGAAACTACGTTTGGAAGAGTGTCGGAGAATGTCAACAAGAAGACATAATTACCATCACACCTACTTTCTCCTTCTATCTTCCCACATACGTTTCAGTCGCATCTTTACCAGCACCAGCACCATAAGTGGATGAGATGCCTCCACACAAACCAGCAGCAGGTTCTACACAGTGAGTTGGGTTCGTGTTTTTATGCGTTGGTGGACAAGTGGGAGGAGTCACTGCTTTCACACTGAAAATAGAGCGTCGACCCCGAGGCGTTGTTACATCACTGGCATGAAGATGCACCGACATGAGTCTCACTTTGTTTCACCGGTGGAATGTGTGTCCCAGTTCAACAGTTCTACTTGTTCACAACACACTCATCAGAACAGGAGAATAGAAGAACCACAGAAGACAGGCGAAGAACAGCAGGGGATCAGCAGAAGAAGATCACATGAACAGAAGAACCGCAGAAGAACAGCAGATCACCCACAGAAAAACAGCAGAAGAAACGCAGAGGAAGAGCACCACTTACAGCAGTTTGTGACAGCGAAGCTGTTGGCCACCTCCAGGTTGTCAATATGTGGAGTCAGTCTGAAGTCGGACATTCCAAACTGGACCATGGCAACTCTGAAAGCGCTGTACTCCTGGTCGGCTCCTCGGGGGAATAAACCACCTGAGACACACCAACAGGAAGTCAGCTTCACGCTCCGACAGAAAGGAAGTGTAGAAGAGCAGCAGGAGAAGGCAAACATGGTTCCCAACATCAGAATCAGCTGGCCTGACAAATACAGTTTGTTCTTATTACTGTCATCTGTAGGTCTTCACAGCTTGTGACCCCCCAACAACTCACGAGTCCATGGACTAGTCTGATCCATGTGTTGTCAACTGTAATACACATCCGTTAATGTTTGCTGTAATACTTGTAATACACATTCTTTAATGTTTGCTGTAATACTTGTAATACACACTAATTCATGTTTGCTGTAATACTTGTAATACACGTTCGTTAATGTTTCCTGTGATACTTCACACAAAGGTCTTTCAGCCTCGAGCGGCAGGACGAGACCGGATCCAGTGCCGTTTGCAGTGATGCACAATTATTACTGAGTGACAAGTGTGAACATGCTCAGTGAGCGTCTCCACGGAAACAAGGTCACTTCAGGAACTGGACACTTCTTCTGTCCAATGTCCTGATTTCACACACATGTCTCTTTGCTCATTGTTCCTGGTTTACATGATGTTCTACACATTCTGCTTCTAGAAGTTTCTCCTTTATTATCCTCATCCTCATCTTCCGACTAATCATCTTCCTCCTCCTCTTCATCAGGCCTGTTTCCAAAGCCAGAGCACACAAACACTACGAACACCTGGGTCAGTACTTTACGGAAACGGTGGACGGACAGACAGACAGACAGACAGACAGTCAGGGACGATGGAAACCTTCACCAGAGTCCGACCTCAGAAGTCACGTGTGACAGTGGAGTCTGTCTCTGTCCTCTATCACTTATGAAGAAATCTATTTCCTCTTCAACTTCCATCATCATTCAATTCTGATTTTAAAAGAGTCATCGACCCCCCCCCCCCCCCCCCCCAACCCCCCCCCCCACCAC
>CAAKHB010000721.1:31802-44332 GCA_901007665.1 Aeoliscus strigatus
CACACACACACACACACACACACACACACACACACACACACACACACACACACACACACACACACACACACACACACACACACACACACACACACACACACGGCTGCATTCCTGACTGACCTACATTTCAACATTTGACCATTTCAAGCTTACAGCACGACAGCAGATAACATGCAAAGTGAGTTTGTTTGATAAATGTTAGTCGACTAAAGCGATGGTGGATGGTGGTGGCATCCGGGAAACAGGATCTCCTTGTCCTCTTTTCATATTCACAAATTCTTTGTGGTTTTTGCTGCTGCACTATTTGGAAAAAGTCCAGAGCTCTGAAACAACCACACAATGGTTCGACCAGTGTTTTATCTCCGCTGAGGGCGGAACAGGCAGCATCGCCACGGATTAAAACGGGTAAGGGTGGAGGTTTCAGTTGTTACACGGTGGAGAATGTGAGTCCGTGTTCCTCACACACATATTTACCTGCCATTCCCGCTGACACCATGTGAACCTGCGTAGAGTCGGGCTCCAACACGCCATTTAGTTTCTCTTTGGCCGTCGAGTAAGCAGCAAAGTAGATCGCTCTGTTGGACAGAAGTGGACAGGAGCATTTGTCGGCACAAAGAAAGAGGGAAGTGGCTTCTTATTTACATACGACGAAATAAAAACTCCTGCAGTCAAGTTCAGGCCACACGATGTTTTAAAGCCAACACCGCTGACGACCACACAGGAACAAAGAACCTTACATCAGTGTTGGTTCATTCATGCTAACAAACCACTCGACCTCTGCGTAGCACTGACACCTGTCGCCGTCATTAGCCACCACTTTGCACCTGACGTTAGCACCCGGCGGATAATTAATGATGGATGTTACCTAACTGCAGCCGGTAACAGTACTGCAACCGCTCTTCGCAGAGTGGAAGCGCTGCACAAACACTGTCCAACGAGTGACAGGAACATCCGCTCAGGCTCTGTCGCCACCGTGGAACGCCTGTGATCTTTGCCACAGGTGTACGTGTGTGCCCAACTGACACAGAAATACAAGTGAAACACGTTCAGAGACGTTAACTCGCGACAGTGGGCTTACCTGGAAGGTGCCACGCCAACCAGGTTTGGCCCCAAGCCCCTGAAGAGAGAGCGAGGTCCTTCTTTCTCCAATATCAATCTAAACAGAGAACAGGAAGAAACAGAGGCATATTTTATGAATCTCGTACGTCTACGTTGGTTTTATACTAGGTCGGGGGTGTTTGGTCTGTAGCTCCACCATGAGGCCAAGGTGACGTCTATTCTATGGTCTACTGACCCCGTGAAACTTTCACCTACATTCAAAGTTCTAAAATTAGACCAACTGTTCCTGGCATGTTATCACTTATTTGCTTCACCCAGACACTTTTGTGTCATGGTATGGTGAACACTCTGCTATTTGAGGGGCGGGGGGGTTAGGCTTCTATATGTCAATGCAATGAAACTGCAGGTTTCAGTCATCTGACTTTGGATGGTGAATAAACTATGAATCGTATCAGTAATTCACACCAATGTTGTAGTTCATCAGGTCATACTTCAGCTCCCACTACAATGTTCATGGCGGTTTGGAGCAGCGCTTTTTGGCAGCTGCTCTCGGAGCCGATCTTCTTTCTGTCAACATCCCATGTGGCAATGTCCCAAAACCACAACGGACCAATGCTGAGGTCACACATCAGGAACGCCAAAGGCTCAGCTTTGCCAAGACGACAGATAGCTAACATGGTGGCGGCTGAAGAAAGGCGCACGACTTTCACACGCACACACACACACACTCTTTGACTGGAAGGTCAGTGTGTTGTCTGTGTGTCTCAGACCTGAATGTGGACGGACACATCGAACCAATCACAAAGTCCACTAAGAGACGGGGTCTACCGTGTGTCCACAGAGACGGGGTCTCCTGTCGATAACAGAGCTTTGTTTCTGTGGTGTAATGACACAATTAAGTCCAGATCACTGGAAGGATTCGTGCAGCAAAGCAGCGTTTTCTCTCATGACCCAGTTCGGAGGAATATTTCTTTTTCTGCCACACCCACGATGTATCACCAGCCTGAAAAAATAAACTAAATGGGTCTTGTGGTTGTGTTATACTAACATGAACATTCCTCTGGCCCTTCACTGCACTGCACTCACTGCTTCTGTGCATGTGAAAATACTGCCAAGACCACTCTCCGCTCCACATTCACCAGAGTGTCAAAAACAGGAGACCTCAAATCATTTCACTACTAATTCGGCTCCCTGTTCAGCTGCACACATCAGGAATTACCGATATATTAGATCACTGCAGGAATCTCCATTCAGTGCAGTGATGTCAGAAGAGCAGCCGAGGCAGCAGCTCAATCTGAAACCAACACAGACTGACATCGTTCTGTGTGTAATCTCCTTGACAAACAAGGCCGATCACATTCATTTCTGATCTCACTCCTTTGATATTTATGCCATTATGTCAGGACATAGAGAACCATATTTAATGTGTGTGTGTGTGTGTGTGTGACAGATGAGGTTGGACACCCACCTGAGACAGTGCAGCGGTCCTGGGGGGGACACACGGGCCACACTGGCCCCGTTGACGGTGCTGAGTTGAACCTCAGACACATAGAGGGTGACAGAGGACGACTGCAGACGGGTTTTCACTACTTCCAGAGGACATGTCAAAATGGCTCCTACTGTGCCCCCACATCTGGAAGAAAAAAAAAAGTGAGATATTGGACACTGGCGCCCACTGACAGAACAAGACTGAAACCGTGCGTTCCTTGTTTGCAACACGTAGGACGCTCATAGGTGTGAGACGTGTTCATTCTATGGAACAAATAAATTAGCCAATGGTGTGGTCGGTGGAATTCTAACGATCCACGGCATGTGGCTAAAGAATACGTCAATGCTGGAACACAGGGTCAGTCTGGAATGCTTTGTGCTTCCTGAGACAGACAGTTTTTGTTTAGTGCCACACGAAATGTAACATTTTAATTCCGGAAAGCACCAAACCACAGCAGAGAAACATTGGTGTCATTTCACTGCCCTATTAAAACACAGATCTATACCTGTAATTATCTTCATAGTACACAGTTATGTAATATCGTAAATTTAGCATAATTAACTGACTTTTATACAAAGCTAAACCAAGCATGGGCATCAGAGGCTGAAGCGACATAGGCTGAAACAACACTAGAACTATGAAATTTAAGTAAATAGCATATCATCCGAGGGTGAACACACAATTGCAGGAGAAGACAGTGATGGGCACTGAAATATGGAGCAGATTAAAACCGCTCAAGCTAAATTTTGGCAAACTGGCATGTCAACAGACTGCACCCACAGTCACAGGCTGTTGCATCAGTCACATTCCAGGACAATGTCCTGTGTGTTTTTACTTTCGTTAAAGGAAGCTGGTGACCTTCAGTTACTTGTTGGATTCATCCATAATTGTCAAGACACCTGCATGTTCATAGTGACACATTACAGAGACATGAACATACACACACGCGCACACACAGGGTCAAGTTTCATACAGAATCTCACATTAGCTCACAGACTGCTGGGTAAAAGGTAAACACACCGACTAGCTGCTCCATTCATTCAAATGTCATTGTGAGTTGAGTGGTTGTCATTGAGGTTCCATACACATGCAAAGTCAAGTTTGGTTGCCTGACATCTGGCTAACAACACTTGCAGCTCAGGTGAACATACTGACACGCACAACAGGAAAAAACTCAAAACACACACCAGAGCTAACAGCCCTTCTCGAGTAGCTACACGGGCTAGCAGCGGCAGTTAGCATTGTAGCACACACAGAACATACTCACCCTCCTGCAAACAGATGAACTAAGGTGTCTCTTTGACTCATTTTGGATCATATTCGAGAACAGTCCGCGGGACACCAAACGAGCACAACGGGGGCGGACGTGGAGAAACCGGGCAGCTCTTTACCCCGACTTAGCACAGAAACGACAACATTACTCGGTGCAGCTGTGTTGTCATTGGAGGTCATGCGTGCGAAAAAAAAACGAGGGTATGTAACAGCTAACTGTGCTAGCTTGCGTTAGCTACAGGAGCTAACTGGTTCTCCTCGGGAAGATGTCGATGTTAGGGCGGCAGGTTCGCTTCTCCTCCTTTGGAAATGTGAAAGTGCTTCGTCATAGCCAGCGTGTCCTCAATGTTTGTGAGGTATTCCAGTCTGTCAGGTGTATTGTAACCGCAGACACGACTCGGCCTCACTGAGCGCCCTGCGGGTCACGTCTCACTGTTTATCGTCGAATTGGGGGCTGCCGACGGGGCACGCTGATTGGCTGATGGCGCCCATGAGCCCGCCCCGTCACTACTCCTTCACGTGATAGCGCTTTTATTTTGAAGGGCAGAGCTCGTTGAGTTTGCATCAGCTGGAATGTCGCCAGAAGAGAAAACCAGCCTTCATTCTTCTGTCACCAGTCACCCCGTGCAATTTGGGTGCCAGCAAGTTGCTACAAAGTGAGATCATTTGTTAAAATGTATTATTTGTGGAACGATTTTTTTATTGCAAATTGCTCTAACTTTGCAACATGTGTTTAATTTGAAAAAGCACTAGTGCACAAATTGAACCTTGAACCCTCCAGTGACTCAGGCATCCCTGTCTTGAATCTACAGTTGCAACTATGGTGTTTACACACTGAAGATATAAAAAATAGAAAAAAAAAAATAGATGTTAAAATTACACTGAAAACATGGACAAGCACGTTAACTATTTCTTTACCCTTAACTTCTTCGCTTTTTATTGCATAGTTTTACATTATTGGCAAGACTTTTCCTAGTGCACCAACAGTTGCAGTGCTTCTATTTTGTTAACCAAAGCCTGTGTAAATATTTTGTAAATTTTGTAAGTTTATTTATTTCAAATATTTCGATACAATGCAAGATGCCTCTAGTAATATACTTTAATAGTTAGTTGATGATACATTTATGTACAGTGACATGCTGTACACTGTCCAAAAGTCCTTTACACTGAACTAAAATCTATTTAAAGTTTTATCATGGGGACATTCACCCTCATTGTCTGGTATATGAAAAGCTATGATCAAAACTATAATAAAGGCTGCATATAGTCTAAATGTTTAGATTCCAGTGATATATTTAGCACAAACAGGTTTTGTCATAGTGCAGACAGAGAAACAAATTATGTCTGTGTCTTTTTGTATGTATATATATAGATAGATAGATACAGTATGAAGATAAGTTTATTAACTTGTGGGATAATCCATCCACCCAGTTTCTACAATTTGCAGCATTGCAGGGACCTGGAGCCAAACCCAGCTGACACTGTGAAAGGTGTGGTCACCCCGCACCAACTAATTGCAGTCAATATGGGACTCTCCCATTCACACCTATGGAATACGAATGGCCAGGTGAAGGATCAGGCTGAAGGGTTCTTGGCGGAACATTAAAAATTCTTTTGAGGGATTGTTTTTGTTTAATCATTGC
Organism: Aeoliscus strigatus; assembly: GCA_901007665.1. NCBI lineage: Eukaryota > Metazoa > Chordata > Actinopteri > Syngnathiformes > Centriscidae > Aeoliscus > Aeoliscus strigatus. Next base: position 37,266 of record CAAKHB010000721.1, read on the forward strand.
AGTCACATCAGGGCTGGGCTCGCACACTTACACACACATCTATGCCGCATGAATGCAAAAAAAAAAAGCCATTGCTGCAGCCTGCAAATAGCCTATGAGCTGAAACATGACTCAAAACACTATGAAGTATTCTGGTTAACCACATGACCTTACTATACAGTAAGCAACTGTGCCTGTGTGTGGGTGTGGCATAAAGAAGGAGGTGAACTGAGTCTTGCGACTCTGTGTAAACAGAAAATGAGGTTTTCCAATTTGGGCAGTCGAATAAAATCCCTACGCTACTTCATTTCATAATTAAACAAGTCAGACCATGTGCTACAGTTTCTTCATGTAATCGCGTTACTGCCTGACTGCACGAGAGTGTCTGCCTGGGTCACAATCCACAATTATGTGGTTTTCTTTTGAGATGAAGATGAAATCAGAGTTCTTTTACACGTAAAACAAACCGAACAATCAATTGCTGCGAGAATACTACCAGAGCAAGTCAGAAATCTACATTAATCCCACATATCTTTGTCTTAAAAACACCTTCTGCTGCAATTTGAGCCCGTGCTCTTGGGCTGTGAAGCCTGTATGATGCGTTGTGGTACTAGAACTTATCCTCGGAGGTCAGAGGTCATGTTGAGATTGATGGAGGACGCTGAATCTGTGTTGCACTAAAAAACACATCAGTTGCTCCTCATTTTATTCCCTTCTAAATAAGGTTACAAGTAGCGCAGTCGTCTCCTTGTTACCACACCTCATATTACACAATGTTCATCCCTCAGCGTGGAAAAGTCTTACAAAGATGACATTTGTTTTATTTCTTATCTGGTTCCGTTCTAATAAAAATCATGTCCTCTGATCATGCCCCTGTACGAGCACCGCTCAAATTACAAGATGGTCAAGTGATTTCCACCATACGAGTGTTGATTAGTGCCTTTATGTAACCTGCGTCTCTGCAGCCAAGACATTTACTGAAAGCTCTTTGGAAACTTCTCGTGTGCTTTAGAACCCCCACAGTGGACACTAGATGTTAGATCGCAGCAGAATAAACCATAAATATTTGTAAAAAACAGAATTTGACTGGTTGAGAGAGAAGTAACAGACACAGACACAAGTAGCAGACACAGTACGGAACAGTTTAAAGTCTGGAACAGACACTAACTTGACATGTATTTCTAGAACTTGTGAGATGTTTGCAGGGCTGTGTGTTTTCTGTCTGCTCGAAGGCTCAGGTGGGGGTCTGGGCGTCATGTCTGTCTGGAAATAGCCAAACGAAATATTAGTCTGAACTTTGAGAGCAAACAAAGTTTTGAACAGAAAAACAAGAGTACAGCTGAACTGTAGCCGCCAAGGTATGTTATTTTTTTTTTCTTTTTTCTTTCTTTCACCCAAATAAAAAACTGACAGACAAACAAACCTGACCTGTGTCCGCGCGATCATCCCGATGCATTGTTTGAACACGTGAACCGACTGTTTTTGGGACAGTTTTGATGTTACCGCTGCCGAGGAGGTTATGTTTTTGTCACCCTTTGTCCATCTGTTTGTCTGTTAGTGACTTTATGCAAAAACTACGAATCAGATTGTCTTAAAAATGCTACCAGCGTGTTTGTTTTATTGATTGTTTTTTGCTGTTTTGCTTCTGTCTTTTGTGTCCATTTCAGTGACTCTCACACACACAACTGTTTTAGGATGTCGTTACGTGTAGTTTATCAGCTAAGAACCAGTGCAAGAATGTCCTTTTCCCCCCAACCTTCTATATCGCGATGAAAGTGGTAAAAATGCTCCGCTCTCGTCCACTAACAGCTGTGGACACGGTGTGTCTCCTGTCCCCGTTATATAAGGCAGAGACGGCGAGCGACCATATTAGGCTGCTCCCTTATAAAGGACATTGATTTTGGGGGGAATCCCTCGCAGTGAGATCATCTCTGTCAAGCTTTGGTCGTATTTGGCCTCATATTAGATGCAGGCGACGTCCACGAGATGAATCGTTTAGACATGTCTGTTTATGTGTGAAAGCTGCAACTTGTAGGACTTTGAACCATTTTGTTTTGTGCATGTGGCCACGTTGGTTCAGAAAGCTGAGGGAAGAGAAGAGGGCAGATTTTCAACATCATTACTTCTCAGGTACGTGTGGTGGGTCAACACAGCATCTGGGCAACGGGACTTTTGCTCTGATGGTTAATTTCTCCCTTTAGCTCTTCCCTCAGATCATTTGTAGATTCATGTCAAGTGTGATGAATGGAACGAGAACGTGTTTTGTTGTGAGGAGCAAAGCTGTGTTGCCTTTGACAGTAAGGAAAAAAAAAACACAACATAAGAGGGCAACAGTTAAACTTTAACCATTTTTCAGGGCACTGGGTTGATGTGACATGTGACTGCTGAGCTGTCGGCCACTGTGGTGGTTTCTAACCTGCCCTGGTACCCTGACTGCTCCCGTCTGCGACCAAGGTGGATCACCAGTCCAAAGACGAGCAACTGCACCTACTTCATGCTATGTCGAACACTCACAAGGCTGGTAGAACATTTAGGAATGAATGAGAGTATGTAGAGGAATAGAAAATATGTCTTTAACTATATCCTGGACATGTTTTGCCACGTGCAAAATGTATGTCATCTGATTAGACTCTTATCTTATCTAGTCAGCTGAGTTTGTCTGCATGAAACAGGTAAAATAAGTACATCTGACCCTGTCACCTGCACTTATGTTTATATCTGTAATCTATTGATGGATGTGATCAGTCAACAAAGAGAACCATATTTAATTGGCAGATAATCTTTTGCTAGCATAGATGAATATTCATTTAAAAAAAACAAAAAAACATAAAATAGATTGTGGTGCCCCTCTGGGTTCAATTCTAGGATCCACTAAATTTTAACCTCTTAACCTGGCAACATCATTATCATCATCATCATTAACTTTCAGTGACTCCTGATGACACTTTCTGAACATTTGGACATCAGTCAAAGTCAGAGGACCCCGTTTTCATGAGAGTAATAATTTTAAAAAATGAGCGAAAAAAATAAACATGATGAAAACTGGTGGCTTTTTCTGGATTTGGACCTTGTGAATGAGCGCTGCTTGCTGGGAGAGACTCTCTCTCACACACACACACACACACACACACCACACACACACACACCACACACACCAGACTCCTGAAAGCTGAAAAACGACCAGCTTCAGATTTCCACGCCGTGGATCCAATCACACACGCTAACGTGCTTTTCCCAATGAACCACGGCATCTCTGTCAGCCCCGTCCCATGACTCCTATTGGCGGAGAAGAAGGCTGAGGTAAGTGGTTGCACGTTCTGCAGCTCGACTCATATGACTGACACAGCATCAGAAATTACCGCTGGGGACGGGAGGGACACGGAGGAGACAACTGGAGCTTCAGCCGTCAGTAATTACACACTCCTACAAGACACACGTGCTGACGCTCATCTGGAACTTCATACGTCGCAGACAGACAGACAGACAGACGTCCTTCCTGTGGAATCACTGATAGCTCCTGTATGTCTCAGTCTACAGCCAATGACAGATCAGCTCCTTGTGTGTGTGTGTGTGTCTATTTTTTCAAACCTCTGTTTTAAATAAAAAAGGTGATCCGTTCTCCCTGATTGACTGTGGACAAGTCAGGTGGGTGCACCGCCAGGTTTCATCCGGTAATCACCGGCATCATCTGAGCTGTGGACACCATTTATCTGTAATTCTATTCACTGAATCAGCTGGAGCAGCTCTTTCACATGATGTTCTTCCTGTGAATGTCCGTACGGATGATATTCACTTAATACCTAATCTATCTTCAGTTGCATGGTGGTTGATCGTGGTTTTGTGTACACACATATTCCTTGAGATGATTCCGTGTTCATGTCACAGAAAAGTTTTTAAGAAATAGAATACGTTCCACCTCCATGTGGACATGGCCTGAACGTTGAGGAGACAATCAGCGTCTGGATAGACTTTACGCAGTGAAGTAAATATTGTTCCATTCCCTATCTGTCTCCTTCTTACACAAATGCAACTTAGTCTCCTTTTGTCTGCATTGAGGTCAAATACAATGTCTCCTGACTCAAACAGCAGTGACAAACGGAGCCAGACTCAGAGGAGACGGAGGACACTCCGGGGTCAGGCAGCAGTCAAACAGAAACTGGAGATCACAGAAGAAACCTCTGGAAACCGCTGGAAAGCTCAAAGGTCACAGGCGGGGAGTGGAGCTACAACACAGAACTGATGAGCTGATGAGCAATTAATGGAGAGTGAGTGGAACAGGAAGTGAAGGAGTTTTAGAAAATAAAACAGGAAATGGAGAAAGTGCAGCCCATCACCGACAACCAGGAACAGATTAATCCGCTGTTCTCCTCACCGTTGTCTGCAATTACATATAATTTAAAAAAAACATTTTATTAAAGGTAGAATTCTCTGGTCTCTAAAGGACTGTGGAAATCCAAAGATCTGTGTCTTTTTAATCAGGAGCCAGGAGTCAGTCCAAAGCCCTTTTAATCTTTGTTTTATTCTGACTCAATATGTGCTGCTACTTGAAGTATTTGTGTGGCAGATGCTGTATAAATCAAGTTGAGTTTGTGACAGAGGGTTGCTGATGACTCATTTGTAAAATGTGGTAAACGTGAGGATGAAGGTTTGAGCCCAGACCTGAACCATGTGGTTTTGTTGGTTAACCACACAGAAAAAATGAAAGTACCGGAAGAAGTCTGCTGTTATTTCCCTTGAAAGCGTCATACCTTTGAAGCTTTCAACAAGTTCAGATGGAGATATTTATTCTGGAGATGTATCCAAACAATATGAACAAATAACACATAAATAACCAGCGTGTTTGAGCCGTGAGTCAGTGAATTTCTGCTGATTCCAGGTGGGCTGACTTTAGGCTGCATTCTGACACTGTTTAGTTCCCTTTGCTGAGCACAAAGAGCTCAGAGTGAGTAACTCGGTGGCACTTTGCAGAATTTGCTGTCAGCAGGAGATGGCGGCACGCTGCAGACAGGATGACACTGATTAGTGTCAGTCAGACAGCAGCTGTGGAGAGGACAGCGAGGACAGACAACCATCAAATTACCTCACCAGCACAGTTAAAAGAAATGGACTCACTCCTCGAATCACAATGTAAAGCACAAATGATGTCCATTTCTGTCGGGACCATCTAATATTTCCAACATGAAAGAAAATAACCATAATCATCTAAAAATGGTTAAATCACATACGAAATAATTCAAAATTGAACCTGATTTGAGATTTTCTAAAGGAATAAAGTGTTTTGTTTGGGTTTTTTTAAGTATCAGAATCTGAGTGAAGCTACTTCTGGGGCTCAGCTTGGCTGTGACTCGCGTCCATAGCGTCCTGTTTCTTTTTTGTTAGTTTGACATCTGTTTTATTTGTTAAGCGTTGTCTCAGGTGGGCACGGAAAACATGCTTTTTCCTATAGTGGAACGTACGCAGGCGTGGGTGATTGGTGTTTCCAAACTATCCAGATCGGCCAGTTTAGGTTTTCGACACTTTGTCATGTAGGATTTATGTTGTGAATAGAATTAGGATGTAGTTTGAGTTTTGTTTAAATGTTTCTGTTTCTGTTATTTTTGTTTACTTGAAACTTTTGGCGTCATGGGACGCAAGACTAATTTCAGAGTCAAGCAAGTGGACTACAACATTTATAAACCAAATTACAAGTGTCAGCATTGATGTCAAACGTTTGTATTTTGTTTCAGAGGCCTGGAGGCATCTGGTGCATTGACGTAATTGATCCAGTAGATAGCGCAGTGAAGCTGGATCTTAATTGTGTGATTTCACGAAGTGGCCAGCTTTACTGCCACTGTCAAGTTAGACAGAGAAAAGTAGGATGCTTCTGGGAAACGACACATATGGCCTCCAATATAAAAGTCTAAAAAGGGTTTCAATAAGATTGAAGAAAGAGAACTATACATAATATGCGATAAATAAGTGAGGACACAGATTTTTTGAAACACATTTACAAACACATTTACAAACTGAAATGTCTTTTTATTGTTCCCAAAAACTAAAGAGAGAATTTTCTGCTTCTTTTATTTCTTTTATAAGCACAGGATAGCATATAACATTGTTCCAAATATACACATCTTAATTAGCATTATAAGATTTTAACATGCCTGAATATTTTCCTTATCAAAGTTATACTTGTTCTTTTTATTATTTCAAGCGGTGCCCATTTAAATTGATGACATACTGTAAATGATACAAATATAAATCCCAGTGTTTTACTTAGAAAGTCCATACCGGAAGCCTTAGTCCCCCACTACGTGCGACTTCACTCGGGTAGTTGACGCTCGGTCTGGGTGGGCAGCAGCTCGGAGCCGGAGACACCGGAGCGGTGGATCCAAGCGTTCGGCCGGTTCCCTGTGGCGATGACACCTTCTGTCTGCTCAGGTAACGACAACGGTCCACCTGAGCGCGCAGTGACTTGGTTCTCCTCCGCTGCCCAGAACATCGACCCGACGTGCTGGATAAGTCCCGACGCGGTTGCTCGTTTAGTGAGAAGCGTCCACAAAGCAACTCAACACGACGCTTCAACTTCTGTCCGCTTCTTTCCACGGAGCCAACAAGTCACCGGCCTGGAGGGAGTGCAGAGCGACCCGTCCTCGACGTCGCGGACGTTATTTGCCGCATGTTTCCGTCAGTTATTGTCTTGGTAACATCAATGAGTGAGTGACGTCAGCTAGCTAACCGTTAGCTAACTAACTTAACGAGTCGTCACGGACCCAACTAACGTTACGTGGAGCATCGACCAACTGACAAGTATGTGCGACTTGTTCAACGTGATTTGAGGGTCTTCCTAGAATCCACAGTGTGTATTCCACCCAGTGTCTGTAGTAGAACCATTTCATGCAATTCGAATTATCTACTAATTTTATGTCTGATGTCAAACAGGACAATATCTCATGACATCAGTGTGACAGCAGAGTGTTAAAAATTCATAGTTCCCCTCACTGAACGTCTTCTATCTGGTCATATCAACGCCAAACAGGCTAGTTAGTATATCATATAAATAAGTCTTAATTATATTGGGTTATTTCTTAATGAACGGGATTAGGGTG
>CAAKHB010000724.1:1610-52903 GCA_901007665.1 Aeoliscus strigatus
TTTTTTGGGGGGGGGGGGGGGGGGGGGGGGGGGTATACAGCTTGTCCACAACACAGCGTACACAGAACACCTGCCCATGGACTCTCCTCCATCATTCTGACTATGTCACTTTCTTCGTTGTCCTATTGCGTTCGGAGGGAATTTGACAGACAGATGTTTATTCCGACCTCTGGATTGAGCCCTGACGATTGTCAGAGCCTGGACCCAACATCTGGATGAAGGTCTGGAAAAGGAGGACCAAAGAAGAAAAGAACACCTTCTTTGCTTGGTCCAGACTTCGGATTTTATCGTTTGAGACAAATCCAGATGTAAAAGCCCCCAGACGTTTGAATTGTCAGTGATTTTTTGATGGTCTAATAGTTTCCGTCCTTTTAACAGAAAGTTCCACAGTTGTCAGCCTGAAGAAATACCGTAAGTCCCCCGGCATGGAGCCGTGACCCTGAGCATAGCTAGCGATTGTCTTCTCCATTGATCCAGTCCCAGATTCCTGAACTAGCCTCTGCTGCTAACACCAGAACAGCATTGTTGTCAAGATGTGATGATTCATTGGCCTTCTTTGCTAAGTGCTAACAGTGCTAACTAGCTCACTTGAGCACTTTGAGGCGTGAGTATGACGTAGTCACGGCACCATGTCAGACATCAGAATGTCAGACAGAACCTCAGTAGATCATTGTCCACTGGTGTGTATGCAGAGTGAATACACACACGGGGGGGGCAAACACCGACCTTGGTCTGACCTTGGGTCAGACGTGTTCGGTGTGACCGTACATAAAGACCGTATCAGAGACTGGTGCATGTTGATAAAGTGAGTGTTCTGAAGTGAGCTGGAGCGTCTGACCATCAGACCCTCACTCAGCAGCGACCCACTTCAACTTAGACACTCCTCACTGACCTACTTTGAAGCGCTTTCCCAAATTTTTCCTCTCAGGATATTATGATAGGATTTTATATTTAGATCTGGCTTTCATTTCCATTTTGCTTTGAATTTTCGTCAAATCCTACATCAGTCAGCAGCCGCAACAAAAAGTAATGAAGTAAAAATCCTTCACTGTATTCAACAGATGTGAACTGAACCACATATTTTCACACATTTCCATGCGGAAGGTTGTGTCCTCTGCCGTGCAACATCTGTGGTGATACCACTGGAGATACCAACTATTCAATATGTTCTGCTTCCTGGTACCTGACCTGTGCTGCGTCGGCCAGTTGCACCGTTCTGACTGCTGGGAGTCCTGTTGGAGCTTCCAATGCCAGGTTGCAGTCTCTCGCTCTCTGTTTGGCAGCCTGAGCTGGAACCCCCCCAGAGGAAGGCCTGGCCTGAATTATTCAACAGCTGGTGGGATGAACGACCCCGCTTGGCTCCACCATCGATTCAACACTGAAGCAACGCCAGCGTTTCAGTTAAGACTCAGTTAATTGAGTTTTTTTTTTTTTTGTAAAGCACTGAGATGAATGAGACACTTTTAAATATATGTGTATGCCGAGTATTACAGCACATGTATCAGGCAGCCAGAGAAGAAATATCAACCTCACACCGATACGATTCCTCACTGGACTAAATGACGCCATGTTTCCTCAGAATGCCGTCTTTCTGTTTGTGTATCGCCCCCCCCCATCCCATCCACCCTCCTCTTTCTCCATTCTCAGTTAATGCTCCGTCTTTCATCTCCGTTACCGCGCACACACCGTCGTCCATGGGGTGAACCATTTCCCGTTCAACGGTGATGAGCGTAGAGTCCAGCTCATCTCAGATGTCCTCAACAAAAAAACACTCAAGTTGTTTCGGCGGCTGCAAGAAAATGTCATCTATCATTTCACTTTCGTACTTAAACCAAATTCTCTCGGCACTCATCAGCAGGTCGTTGGCCTCGGAATATAGAACTTCAACGCACACACACACCTTCCCACCCATCAGGAGTTGTGCTGGTGTGGGTCAAGGGGTCAAGCACGAAGATGGAGCTTCAGAATAGATCCGCTGTCCACCCACTGACTGTCCTCCCTGCGCCAGAAGAATGTAAACCTTTCCCTCTCTGCGCACACACGCTTCTCGCCATCTTTTCTTGGATTCAGGATTCAGGTTTCCAGGGAATACTTGGTTGGAAACATTGGAGGATGCCGTGAAGCCTTCCATTTGAAACAAGCCGTGCTCTGAAACATCTCCACAAAATGTCAATTATTTCCCAGTCCGGAGAAAGTCGAGCGGTGATGGAACCTCGTGGCGGTCGTAGCCTCCATTAGCGTTGTACCACGACACAGTTCCAGCTCGGTTCAACTCGGTTCGGTTTCTATTCTAACAGCCCAAAAAACACACAAACGTCTGTGCTTCATTCACAGATGACTGTGTGTGTGTGTGTGTGTGTGTGTGTGTGTGCGGGGGGGCACATCAATCATGTGAAATGAAAATGTGATGAGGAATAAAGAACTGAATCGCTGTTGCCGGTAGACTCCTGAATGTAATTTAAACGTTGTCCATCTTATCCCACAAACATACAAACAAATATCACCATACACTGCATATACACTACTAAGAAATACTACCACTGTGCATTCAGTAGATACTACAATTGTATACTGTAAACAAGCAGTGTTCTCCTGTCGACATCTGATCAAAAACCTCATCAGCTGAATTTGCAAGTCTTAGAAACACCTCTTCAAAATCCAGAACCGCTCCCTCGATATTTATTATCTTCTCCAGCGCTCACGCTCACGGAGCGGAGCAGGTCACGTTGGAGAGCTGAGGAACCTCCCACAGGTTAGGAGGAGGCATCTGTCTAATTACTGAGGTTTGTGCCAGATCTGTAAATAAAGTCAGCGATGTCTGTGTGCCGATCTAACGGGGGCTTGTCTCTGCTTCCCGTGTGAGAGGAACTCCGTGATTCACAGTCTATTTCTGATCTACTCTCTGAGGACCCAACTCACTCTCTCTCTCTCTCTCACACACACACACACACACTCACTCACTCTGTGACACATTTTCTCTTCTTTTCTTGTTCTCATGTTTGATTTTCTCTTACGTTTCTCCCTTTGCCCGTGTCCCTTGTGCTGGAGACATATACTTACAACCAAATCCTGCACCACCCCGTTGCCTCATTTACAGAAATGGGAAGTTGTGTCTCTGGAAGTTAGTTTGAAACCACGTAAGTGTTGCCAATAGATTACGTAATATGCTAATCTGGTGTCACATTTTAAATATTTTATGTCACAGCTGCAGTCTGCTGAGGCTACCACAGCGTATTGCATAGAAAAGTCCACATGCATCATCCAAGTGACACGAAGAGCCGTGTGAGGAAAAGGACCATACATAGATGGACAAAGTTCACTCAGGAGAGACAGGTGAACATGAGAATGTGTATTTCATTTCACCAAAGCATGGGATGATTAGGTCTCAGAGTCTTTGGGTACAAACGCGTCATCTACCAAAAAGGTCTGAAAGAACTGAATGGAAGCAACACGAAACACACTTGTCTGCTACACCGTTCCAGTTTTACTCGACTCTACTCGGTTTGGCGCGACACAGTTCAGTTCCTCCTCGACTTTAAGTGCTGCCGTCACGGGAACGGCTACACAAAACTGCTGACAAGGAATCAGGATCAGCCGCTGTGTCGCTATTGCTGTTAGTACAAAACGCCCGTTGATTCTCGTGTTGACGTCAGCGTTTGGGACGTCCCTGTTTCTTGAGTGACCGGTCAGAAGCTAAGCGATGTGTAGACGTCACATTTTAGTATCGGCTAAAAGGGGAACCGAGCAGAGCAGCCGTTAGTAGTATACATGTCAGAAAGGCTGGAACTGCACAGTGGAAACGGGACATGTGTGACTCAACGAAGGAGGGTCAGTACTAGAACTCCCCACCAGTCAGTCCAGACCTGAACAACTCATCATGTTCCTGCGACCTGGATGAGGACAGACAAAGAAAGCAACCCATGATTTGTCCCGTAACCGGGAGGGACGTGCTGCTCCCAATCCGACCACCAGTTCTGGAGTTGGCTCAAGTGAATCGGGATTCAAACCAGGAACCTTCAGACGACTGGAGGAGATGCTCATTCCCACCAGTCGAGTACATATTGGTGGGATGTGTACGTTTTCATCATCCTGAACCAAATCTCACCTCATAGTTCTCCTGGTTGAGTTCTGATAAATAAATGAGTATAATAAGTCTCGGGAGTGTTTCTTTGAAAGGAACGGCTCCTCAAGACTCGTCTCCCTTCAAAGAGCCATAGATCCCATCTCTAGACTAAATGATCATGAGCACACGAGAACTACTGACGGGACTTTGATGAAATCTCCACACAGGTAGTGTTGTTTTCCAGCTGAGCGGTTTTCCTAAATCGATCTAAAATTCCGACTTTACTGGGTTGATTTGAACGCGTCAGGCACCTCTGCATAAAAAAAGCTGTTTATAAGGTTCAGTGTGTTGTTTGCTTTGACATTTTGGTTTTTCTTTTAAATTTAGGGCAGGCCCGTTGTTAACTCGGGGGCCGGTGTGTTGGAAGGCTGAGACCATGGGGGATTGACACAGGATAATAAAAGAATCGCTTTGATGCGGATTTGTTTCAGCACATCTTGTTTTGAATCCGTTCAGTTTCAGCGTACACTGGCTGCTTGTTTGAAGTTTTAATGACTGCTGCCATTAATGCTGCTCCCTTTTTTCTCCTTTCAAATGGAGCTTCACCTGCCAAACCCATTCTTAAAATGTGCCAACAAGAAATGCACGCTTACAAATAAAACTACATTTAAAATTGAATTCTGTTCTTAACTGTAGTTGTAATCAGTTTTGAACTGTTTGTTGTATTTTTGTTGTATTTGATGTTGACATTGATGATACTGATGATGATATGTTTTACTAAGTTTGTGGTTCAACTGTCGCATTGAGCAATATGCTGATGCTAACATTAGCATGCTAACATTAGTGAGTAAGTCCTCATGAAGCTGTCCAGGTGTGTCATGTGACCTGAGTATTTCCTCTCATAACAACACGTCTCGTACATCGCACATGTTTCATCTGTCGACTCGTTTCTGTGAATTCATCCCAGTCGTTTCCTGACAGCGGAGTGGCTCTCTGCTTGACGCTAGCGCTGCTTGACGCTAGCGCTGCTTGACGCTAGCGCTGTTTGACGATTGACGTTGAGGCGCTATATTTGGGGAAAGTGAAAGAATCCTTTTTAAATAAAGGCACATCATGTGTTGGACGATGATTTACATCAGTGCTTGGAGTTTTCATCTATTCCACTGCTTCGTTACTTAACCGATGTTGATACAGATAATACAATAAAGTACACAATTGAGATATAAAACCTACAAGTTTAAGTTCCAAAACAGATCTCCTCTTACTGGAGTGTTAGTGAGTGTGACACGAGCTAACCTGTGAAAGACGTGTTCATTCGTCACCCGGCGGTAGTGAGTCCCAGCAGCGTCTCTTGGGCCTTTAAACCCCACGGGGGGGCGGCAAACATGGAATGATGAGACCACTTAAGATCCACATTGTAGCAGCTCTGGAAACAGCTGCGACTTTGGAGAAAACTCATTTCAGGCAGCTCAGTGTTTGAGGCCTCCGAAGCTTGAGACAGAATGAGAGTTTCACCTTCTGGGATAATTACACCTGAAAAGTATCTTAAAGACAGAAACAGCACAGCGCAAGGTTCTAGATCCAGGATTAGAACACATTCATTGGACTTTTTATTACCGGTAGTAATATATCGTTTTGGGTTTTTTTGGTTTGTTTTTTACCTGACATAATATCTCTTTGGATGTATTCAGTTGCACATTTGTATCTCTCCAACTTCTTCTTTTTATCCACCACTTGCACCTTTGCATGCACTTGTGAGTATTTAGAATCGTTAGATTTATTTTGGTACTACTGACTCAGTGACACACACAAAAATCCCTGTTTGTAACTTCTACAGACTTTTTTAATTCTCTTCTATTCCAATCACACAGGAGGTCAAAGCTTCGTCATCTCTGGTCGATGGCTCCTGTTGCGTCATTGGTCAGTTTCCGACTTTTTTGGGGTTTAAACGTTGTTTGAACCATGCAGATTCCCGCTGAATACGAAGCCATGTATCTCATAATACAGAAAAGGAGAAAGAACGATAAATGATACGTAAGGTGTTTCCAACTCTGACTAATATTTACTCTAATATGAGTACATATAATATCTGTTCCTGTAAACTGCTGAATATTGTGTGAAAGTAGGTTTATTAGACATTTGAAGAGAGCCAATCTCAACTTTTGGGAATGAACATCAGTGCTTGTATCCTGCAGCTTGTGTTCAATTGTATTCACTGTCTTGTGTTTAATGTGAATGAACTGTGTTTTTCGCAGCCGTTAGTGCTTCAGGAACAAGCAGTGAATCAACACAAGACGACTCTCTCAGATGCTGCGATGAAAATTGGCTCCATTCCCAGCAGTTTCCATCGAAGTGCTCTCATCTGCAGTCTATCACGATTCAGATCGACATTTATTTGAAACCAATTATCATGAACGCACGTGTAATTCAGTGAGTTGATGTAAAATTGGCTTTTGTCTGAGCTCTTGAGAACAGGTTGTGCTTATTACTGATACGATTTGAATCTTTTAGTGTCACCAAAACCCTTTTTTACCGTTCGCTGGAAGGAACATCTGGCGTTTGATGAACCGAGTGGTTGTTTTATGAATAAATAAACACCGGTGTTTGTACACACAGATAGGACACAGGTCATACAGCGGAACACACGATGGCCGTTGTAAATTTAATATTTGCTACTTCCTTTTGTATGGCTGCAGCTCGCAACTTACACAATGAAACACCTGCAGCACAAAACCCAACATGTAACCTACACACAGAGAATTATTAAACACCTGAGACAATCGCATGGGGGAGGGAACTGGTCCAAGTTCATTTAGGACTTTATTGCACCATCAGTGGACTAAATACGGAGAGATTCACCAGCGCTTAGAGCAACGAACGTCACCATGGTAACGGAGGCTGCTCATCCATCACGCTCTTCAAATTGTGTTTGTGCTGTTGGAGGCAAAGTATATGTTTAAAAAAAAAAAAAAAAAAAGCAGAGGAGCTTGTGGTGCATGGCCCAAACCACGACTGATGTGGAGAAATATTTCTGCCTGGAGCACAAGTCTGTAGTCCCTCAGGAGAGAGTGCTGCGATGAATCCATAGACTGTTTTGTCAGACCGGACATATCCTGTACGCTGCGTGGCCGTCCGTCCTCGCACCATTCGGACTATTGAAATATTCAAGGCTTGTCTTTGAGAATGCACGGTGACTGAAATGTTAGATCTGAATGAAACAGCGGCCGTGTGTAGAACGTGCAGAGTGACCGGAGCACTGGATTAACCCCGAGGCTCCGCTGCAGCGAGAGAGGAAGTGTTTTCCAGCTCCGGCGTGTTCAGATACGGTCACAACGTTCTGGCAGGAGGTCGCGCCACTGAATCAATGTCTGTGCAAAAGACAAGAGGGGTTTTTGTCTTGGTGCCGTGACCTGTGACTGGTCAAACGAGCGATCTGACGCTGTTTACCTGATGTGATTACACCCCACAGGAAGTGGGAGTGGTGGATGACCCCCCCCCCACATACACACAATATTCTTGTATTTATCCCCACTGTCATGAGCAGTGGTTGTTTTGTGTATTAGATCAGCAAACGAGCACAGACGTAATCAGCTCCTCCAGGCGTGCACACATACGGTACAGCTGGTGTGTATGCGTGTGGGCGTTTTCAAGCTTTTCTTCTGCATTTTCTTCCATCTCACATTTACCTGCTCGCACTCACTTGGCATTAGCTTGTTCTTCATAAATAGAACGCTGAACATAACCGGGTGCACAAATGTAAAAACAGAACACATGTGATTATTGTTCAGAAATACCTTCCTCCGGGAATAGAACGGAACAGAACGGAACAGAACGGAACAGAATGCCCTTTATTGTACTTTTAGAATACAACACTGGAGAGCTTCTCTCTCTCCAGTACAAATAGTGAAGTATAAAAAAGTAAAACTGTGTTATTATTACTACTAAACTATTATTACTAGTAATTACTACGTTTTCGTTGTTGGCGTAACATTTTCTGTCAAATTGGAAATTTGCCGTGTAGGTTTTTCCTTTCTGTGCCTGCAGCCTTCCATGGTTGTAGTGCTCAGTGTCATGTTTAAATTTCTGAAGACTACAACAGACATCAGTGGTGCAGTATTTTAATGTGCATTTCTAATGGTTATTTAACAGTGTTCCCCATCAGCGGAAGAAAACTGACTGAGAAGAGTGTCCTCTGAAGTTCCATGATGAAGTAGATCTTAAAAGTCAGTGCTCCAGTTTGTGAAAGTATTCTGCTGTAGTGGCACCAAAAGTATTGTATTAACTGTGATAACAAAAAAGACACATCAACAGAGATTGAAAATCAGCGTGTGTTGTTTTTTAGATTTGACGGTTTCAGGTGTTTCCTCCCTGGAAGCTGTAATGACGGGGGAGGAAAGACAGGAGTGGGGGGAGAGATGCATAAGTAAGTGGTGGCTGATGAAAGAATGCAGCTGAAGATTGATAGAGGCCGACGCGTGGGGGTGATCATGAAAGAAAACAGGATTGTCTTTCTTCCTGACAAACAGGGACAGTACAGTATGTGACATAAAAGGGACAAAGTAAAGACTAAATTACGTGCCAACGTCCAGAGCACTGAGTGTGTCCGCTTCTTGGAAATATGATGAAAATCAAAGATGTCGTTCCTAACCTGGAAATCCAGACGTGCCGTCAGAGCCGTTGGAGCTCATTCACCCTCTAACACCGACATGTCCCAGATGCCACATTCACGCTAGCATACTTTGGAGTACCGTAATTGCGCAACTATTTGCGCCATTAGAAAACAGCTCCTGAGAGCTGAGAAGTGTCAGTCAGTTCCTCGACCTGGTGAAGAAGGAGCTAGAGGGTTCCTGGAAGGTGACATGAGCCATCTTTCTGTCATTACGGTAATCCCATTCACTCTGTTGCTGGAAGCCGGTGAGTCATTACGGTAATGACAACAACTTTGCAGCTTTCAGGAGCTGTTCAACATTTCTGATAGGGCGAATAATTACCGTACTCCAAAGTATGCTGGCATGAATCCCCGCCCAGAAGCATGTAGAGAGTCTCTGGGCGGGGCTTAAAAGGATGTCGAGAGTGATTATGTACACAGCCAAGATGGCCGCCACTGATGAAGAGTTTGAATTGTCTTTGGTCTTTGGACGAGATAAGAACAAAGAGATTTCTGACCAGTAAATTACAACCAACCGTGTCGTAGTTAGTGCGGCAACAAGATCTGCTCACTTCCAGTCGCTATCACTTGAAGGAAACAAAGAAAACCACTTAGAACCCGAAAAACCTGAAACACAGCGTTGAGATTCAGTGCAGAGCGATGTAGAAAGTTGTAGAAGTATAATCAGTCATGATGGTGTCGGGCGGATATGACCGACATGTAGGATATGACCGAGGGTATGAAGGGTACAGTGTCGGATACATCTGTAAAACAATGTGTTAGGAACCTTCTGAGGAACCTTTATGTTCTTATGTTTGATGTAGCAGAGGACATGGGTTCATTTGAAGGGGGGGCCGTTTACTTTGTAGATGGAGGATGGAAGGAGACAGGAACAGACCTTAAACCTCACGCTGTGTGAAAGAATCCTTTGTCAGTGACCTTGTGTCGTTCTGCTGGCGACACAGCAGCCTATAATTTCCTGTCTCCAACCTTTGCTCTTCATCGGGGCTGCAGACTCCAATCGACGCTGAGCTCAGGAAAAAATCATTTCAAAACACGAAATGGCTAATAACATGTTTAGTTTGTTACCTTGCAGGAGTTTAATACTGATTACAACTGAAGTGAGCTGACATTATTAGACCTCACCTGCCAGGGACACCCGACGCCCGTGACATTGCAGCTTTGTGTGGAGTTCAGAATACACACTTGTGAAGAGACGCTGGCTGATTTGAGGGCCGAGACGGAAATGAACAAGCTGATAATCAGGCTGCCTTTGTACGGGATCTCACAACCCACAATTTTATGTGCACCTGACCATTTTTTCCTTTCTGTCAGTGAATCAAGTAGCTTGTGCGAATCCGCCCCCCCCCCACCACCACCCATGCCCCCTAAAAAAAAGACTTGCAAGAGTTTGTGAATGTAAAAATACTTGCTACTTTAGGAAATCTTTTAAGATCATTTAAGTGATCTCCTAGCTCCAAAATGAAATCATTACCGTAATGACACCTGCAGTTGCACTTCACAGCCGAGGCAATAGCCATACAACTGTTGTGTGGTTTGTGGGTCTGTGATGGCGAAAACATACTGACGAGTGCTCCGTGACACATCATTCACATCACTGCACGCAGAATTATCAGGAATCACAGAGAATGAATGGATCCCAGGGTCGGTGCTTTCTCAGCCTGTCTCGACAGCTTTCTCCACAGCTGAAATGATTTTTTAGTTATTAAATTTGTTTGTTTGTTTGTTTGTTTAAAAATGTGATAAATAAAAACAACGTCCGTGGATTTCAGGATGATGCGACAGTTGTCAAAGCGTTGGTTCACCTCTGAGCTACATCTTTATGAAGCACAAGAGCACAAACAACGTTCTTTGTCTGTGAGATATTTACTCTTTTCCCATTTCTTGCTTCACAGGAATCTGCTGGATAAAGACACGTTCTCCAAGTCAGATCCATGTGAGTACGGCGTTCATTGTGTGACCTCCTTCTGTCATATCTGCTGCCATTCACTCTTTTCTACTCCTGGATCACAGCGTGTGCGCTGTAACAAACGCTTGCATCCCTCCGTTGTGGCTGAAGAACCCGAGCTGTTTGTTCATTGTCCTGCAGTAACAGCCCTCGTATCGATTTCCCATCTGGAATCTGCCTGCACTCGTCTGCTCGTGTCCATCTCTTCTCTCTTCCTTTTGACTTTCACAAGCTTTTACCTAATTCTCTGTTGTACTCTTTGACAGTGTGTGTGCTATATACGCAAGGTGTCGAGACTAAACAGTGGAGAGAGGTGAGACTGCACACACACACACACACACACACACACACACACATTCTGGGGGGGTGAGGCTCACGTTAAGCCTTCTCTTCCTGCCTGCTTCTCCTCTTCCATTTGTCACGCAGCAGTTGGCTTCCACACTTCATTAGAGCTGCTCGGCCGTCAGTTGTGTGACTATGCCAGGAAGATGCTCTGTAATTGGGAAAACTCTAGTAACAAGGAAGAAAAAACTCCGTAATGATCAATATGTTGACATTTGGACGACTAATACACACTGGTGAGGTATCCGGGGTCGACTGTGTTTATCATCTGTTTGTCTGCTCTGAACGGCTCCATTCCAGAGGATTCTGCCTGGATTCTACCTGTTCGGTGGGGGTGGGGGGCTGATAAATCCTTTTGAGGCGCACCCATGTCTTCACAACATTAGCTTGAAATGCTTTGCTAACAAAACCACACGGAACGCGTGTTGTGGCCGTTCGCCGAGTTCTCTCTCTGGGGGGGTGTTGCGCTCTGCATTCTGCTTTACGATCCATCACAACGCACCTGTTGCTGTGGAAACCCACTCGGTGCCTCAGTGGGAACTGGAACGTTGCTGGAACGTTCTGTTGCAAGTGGACGCGCGTAGTTGCACTTTGCTAGTTGCTGCAACTGGAAACAAATCAACTATCAAATAATTGCTATTGAATACAAGAGATATTGCAGTATTACGCTGGGAAATACTACAGGGCAGTCTGTGAATGTGTGTGTGGTTTTTACACAAACCGCACACCAGACCACTGACTCGACAACAAGCTACGTGTTCAGAGACACAATGACAACAATAATATATCACCAGCCCCACTGTCCGGAAGGTTTTACTGATGAAATCAAACATGACATGATGGTACGACTGAACACACGCGGTTGAACACGTCTACGTTGTCGAGTGTCTCATGACATGAGAGATGAGAGAAAAAAACCTCCCGTACACTGTTGGTCTCACTTGTTTCAGTATGGAGACCTTCATCAGGTGCTCTCTGGGGCGTTTCCACGACATGGTTTCAGCACGGTTCGACCCGCAATCGTCGCTGGAACTATTTTTTTGTTCCTCTGTGGAGGTTCGAAGCAAGCCGAGCTGGTACTAAAACATAGACAGATGCTTTATTTTTATTTCCTGAGACAAAACCACCTGTGACATCAGAGTGCCGTCCTCTGATTGGTCGCTACAGACAGAGGAAAGAGTGGAAAAGTAAAAGGTCCACATCAACAAATCAGGTTCCACCATATTCAGAGTTTGTCAGGACATTTAAAACACCTGGATTAAAGAAAATAAGAAAGTAAGAAAATAATTAAATCAGCAAAGTAAAAACAACTAGAACAAGTGAATGGAAAAAACCAAAAACAATTTCTCTCCCAGAGTATAGACAGATGTCTGCACCGACACGTTATTGGTGCATATACTGTATAGTTACTTCTCCCTTGCAAGTGAGGCGACCAGCGTGTGGGTTTTTTTTCTCTGACTCTGTCAGCCTCGTTCTTCTCCTACGCACCCGTCAGCCTACAGGTGTGCCAACGCGTGTCATCTGAACAGTAAGAAGAGGAGATGGTGACAAACGTCAGATGTTTGCTGGGTCTTTAGTCTGTAACTTTCGTAACTTTTTGTAGCTCTCGCTTGCATCTTTCCTTGAAAAAACTTCACTCTCGTACCTCTGCACTTGTTGTGCTCTGCATTTCCCCCCGGTGGATCTCTTATTATGCTCCGTATACTGTGTATTTCTGTTTGCCTGAATGCACCTGTGGCCTCAACAGTCCGCCGGAGGCGTCTACGAAGACAGACGCATCCGAGTGGCTGCTGATGTTTCCTACATACTATCACATGACCCTCGTCGACTTCCTGTGAGTGGTCCCAGTCACAGCGGATGACTGCGTGGGGCTGAGGGACCGTGGACAACCGTCGAGTGTATCTGTGTTTGTGATTTGTACGAATCGTCTGGCGCTGACGAGCGGACCGATCCGATCACGGACACGACGAGTAATTAATCTAATGATCTTTACAAGCAGAGCGATAGTGTCGTCTGTGGAACCTGCAGCGGCAGGTGACTCACCGGGGACTTTAAAAACATCTCCTGACAGGAGCCGCCAGCCCCGGCCAAGGTCACATGTGAGCCACCGTTGGTTTTTCATGACCTGTCAGCCACGGTCACGTCTCCATGATCTTGACTAGATGGAGGAGGACGGCATTATTTTTGCCACAAGACCAGAGAATGAAGTCATCAGTGTTTTTATATTTGTCATCAATACACACACACACACACACACACACACACACACACCAGAATCAATATTGTTGTTTATATTTCGTTCATTAAAATCACTATTTTTATTTCTGGTCGTCTGATGTAATTTTCTTTTCTTTTTTTCCTCTCCCACTTTCCCATCATGTGACCTTTTAGTTGTTAGTTTTCATTTTTACACATTTAGAAAGCTCTGTCGATGGGGTCACAGTGGGTCCCTGGTGTCTGGTACCTACATATGATCTGATTTGAGTGTGTGAATTACTCGTTTATAAGATGAATTTAGTTACATTTAGTCACATCAAGTAACCGTTGATTCTACCGTCACATTCCACCTGACTGAGACAAAAAAATAGACTGTAACTTTCTGAGTGATGAAAAAAGTGTGTGTGTGTGTGTGTGTGTGTGTCCTGGGGGTCAGGGACTTCCTGCCACAGTCTCATTAGCTGCTCCAGCAGCACAGCAGCAGATAATGAACTCGGCAGCGTGGTGTTTGTCTCTTCCACTCGTTAGGGAAATCACATCATGTCTGGCTCATTGCTAATGGACCATCATCAACACGTGTTGGACTCAAAAAGACCAAAACACAGAACCAGCGCATGCAAAGGGTCAACGCAACAGTGTGTGAACAGCAGCAAAGTGAAGCTGTGCTTATTAACAAGTGACTGTGACTGTCAGCGGGGACTACCGCACTACTTGTAACATGATTTGACAGGGAGAAAAAACTGTTTCAGGGCGACACGGTGGTGGAGTGGTTAGCTCCGGGTTCTCTCTGGGTACTCCAGCTTCCTCCCAGCTCAGTCTCTTGATTGACAACATGCAGTATGTGTCGTTGACTGACTGTAAAGTCAGTCCTATCGTCCACCTGCCTGACTCATCATCGGAAAAAAACTATTGCACTCCTGCTTGCAAATGGCTGCCGTGACATTGACTGAATATTCGATCTTGGCGTCGTTTCAGAAAAACACATTTGTGTAGAACAGGAGGTATCAGGTTTTCCATTTGTACTGCAGAGAGCAGGCGGAGGACACCATCGGCCGACACGTGTCTGAACTGGAGCATGAACTGAATCGTAACGCCGTGAAGTTAGAAGGATTTACAGGTTATTTCATGAACTCGTTACGAAAGGAAATAGAACGGGAAGGAGAGAAGAGATAGATTTTGATCTGGATTTTGCAGAGAGATCTTAGGATTTCAAGCAACAACTGCTAAACTGTGCGTACATGTATACATGTGTACATACAGTATATACATACCATATATGTTACCTTCATTGGTTTGCAACAACAAATTGGACAGTTAAGTATTGTAATATCTCTCTAGGGTGGAAATTTGCATTTCCAAGATTTTCAATCAGTACCAATATAATTATTGGGTTATAATACACAATCTGTTTTGCAGCAGTAACAATAAAAGGTGAAAGATTATAAACCATGCAGAAGCTGCAACTGTGCAAGAGGAAGAAAGAGGATTTGTCGTTTCAGTCGCTCAAACGTGATTGAATTATTTGCCAGTTTATCTGAACCAAAGGAAATTTAAAACTTGGTAATGAAACTGTTTGATTGGACCGACTCAGAAGAAGTTCTTGAGGTCCACGTCACCATGGAGACGAGTTGAGGGGACTCATGAATGTTTTTTTTCTTTTTTTATCGTCGGACCTTTAATCCACATGAACCAGAGAAGTGAATACGACCATTGTTGAAACCGGGTCCCAGACGACAGCGTCCCTCCTGCGTGTGTCCAACCTATCTGCTGACGTCATAGCGCCATCTCTTTGTTCGCCTCACGCTGGGACCTGGGACGCTCCGATGGACCACTTCACCGTGTGATTTATGAAACGTCCTTTCAGATGATGCTTCAAAGAACGGTGGTTTATCACATATGGTAAATCCCGGAGCCATCCAAATAGATTTGTTTATACTCTTACGATGTCGCCGGCTCTTTTCCAACCCTCCTAGATTTTTTTCCCCCTAATTTGGCACTTAGAGTGAGCTTCTCACTAATTAGACAGCAGTGAAAGTGCTTCTCTCCTCCTCCCACTCTTTTCCCATCT
Source organism: Aeoliscus strigatus (assembly GCA_901007665.1). Classification (NCBI taxonomy): domain Eukaryota; kingdom Metazoa; phylum Chordata; class Actinopteri; order Syngnathiformes; family Centriscidae; genus Aeoliscus; species Aeoliscus strigatus. Next base: position 16,918 of record CAAKHB010000724.1, read on the forward strand.
GAGTCTTCCTTGACTCTATAACTTTGATTTTGGCCCCTTTTCCGCCCCTCTCCTCTTTTTTTTTTACCATCTCTGCCCTTGTTGTTTCTCTCTCTCTCTCTCTCTCTCTCCCCCTCCACGTCTCTTGTTTCTCTCTGTGGAGCTGATGAGGGACTTATCCTGCTGTAATTAATGTGGGAGAGGATCAAGGAACCAGGAAACACACTCCTGGTTTCCTCTGCACATCAGCAGTGGGTGAAAGTGCCGCCATTAATCAGGACGGGAAGAATGTCGGAGTGTGAATGTGTAACAAGTCTGAGAAAACGGGCAGGAAGAAACATGATGCAAACACCGTTTCTAACCCACTCTGACTTTCAGGGTCTTCTTCCCTGACATTCATCTTCTCTCTCTGTGTCTCCAGTTCGGCCGGACGGAGGTGATAGACAACACCCTCAACCCCGACTTTGTTCGAAAGTACATCTTGGACTACTTTTTTGAGGAGAAACAAAACCTTCGCTTTGACTTGTAAGTGGCACCGTTGTACTGTTTTCTGTTAGAAGTAGTCTATTGGTGGGTATGAGGGCTTTGGTGGGGGTTATACTGGACAACTTTTCCCTACAGTCTCCAATGAACCACCAAACTTTCCCAATCACTATCTAAGGAGCATGAAAGATGACACATGGGGAGCAAAAGCAAGCTGGAATAGAACTGGAATTAGAAAGAAAAACATCTAAAGCAAGCAGGAGCTCAGACCCCCACCAGTCAGATCATTTCACCCAACATCGTCGTCCATCCATTGATCTCCTCAGATAAATTCACTGATCATCAAACATTGTCACTAATAGTCAGACAGTAATTTAAAAATCATTAGACACCGTGTTACACAAATCATGACCTCTTTCCGATCATTTCACATCGGCTCCATTAGAAACATTCGTACTGAGGAAAATGTGGCTGTGTTTCATACCTATCCAGGTGTCCACCTCTCCACTGTCAGAGATGGTCAGTGTCGTCTGTGTTTTCCATATTGTGACAAACGCAGACGGAACAGAGACGATGACCGTCACTTTTGTCACTATTCACTTTCGTCCTCGCAGGTACGACGTCGACTCCAAAAGTCCGGACCTGTCCAAACATGTGAGTGAACGCTCTAATCTCGACCTCCGACCACAGATAAGTGGAGACTAGTCCGCTGTTGAATCTAAACTATTGGCTTCAATTCCTGACAAACTGTGGAAATTTGTGGCTCGACCGAGGTTTACGACTGGGAAAACACTTTATCTGTGGTCTGACGATATGTTTTTGTTTTTGTTTTTGTTTTTGCTTTTTTGTGTTTGTGTTGCATGGCCCCCACTTGATGAAATGAAGCAAACCCTTTTACAAATGCCTGGTTCATCGCAGTATCCAAATAGAAAGGTTTCCTTTTTACCCCACCAATGCACAGTGTGAGTCCAGTCCTATATTTATTCTCATTTCTTGTGATGTTAGTTGTAGTATATCGTCGTATCAGTGATAGACATTTCCCAGAAGGACTTGTAGAACCATGTCCGGTAGAAAGCCTTCAGTTAAACAATGCTTTGAACCACTAGTTTCTGTTCTAGTCACACATGCCGCCCTTTCTTTGAACTAAAGTACTTCCTGTTGGTAGATGAGACTGGAAACTGTGGTGACAGAAAGCATTGAGCAGCTCGTACAATCATCAGTTCTGGTAATTGTTTGATGTATTTGGATGAACGAGGTTTGCGTTTTTTCCATGGCTTTCTTTGATTCCACTGGTTTTGCTCATGCACAGCATGTTGTGTCTTTCCATTCCGATCACCCTGAGCGGTGCCAGGAGGTATAGTGTTGTGTTCTGGTATATGATGTGCTCTGTTGTTGTTGTTGTTGTCATGTCGTTGTTGTTGTTGTTGTTGCTGCTGCTGCCCAACCTTTCTGGAAGCCCGCAGAACTCAATGTAGGTTCCCAGCATCTCCTTCACTTCTGACACTGCATGGCTGCTGTTTCACATTCATGATCCTCCTGTCCAGAGGAAGGATCTGTCTGATAGGACGCTGCACTGTAACCTCAACCACTGCTGCCATCGCCGCAGTGGCTCCTTCATCACAGAAAACATGTGGCTGCTGTTGCAGATAGTGACATAGCAGGAGCTTTCACACCTACAGGCTCGGGTCCGAGTTTGTTTTCTGCTTTCCCGACAGAGTCTGTCGAAAACAGGTGATCTGAGAATGCATATGGAACCAACAGAGAACACTATGAAAGATCAGTTCAGTAAAGTGGAGGACAAACCTGCTGTTCCTTACAGATATTTGGTTGGGGGATATATTTATATACACGTACATGATCAGATGTGGGAAAAGAAGCCAAAAACTGTACTCAAGTCAAAGTACTGATTTACACCACACGGTTCCAGATCGACTTGACTCAGCTCGGCTCCACCCGGCTTTTTGGGTTTCCACAGGTGATAGAACCTGGTACCTGGTACTTTTTATCAATACCACCTCCATTGAGGTTCCTAGAAAGCAGAGTTGGAACTAAACATGTGACGTCGCAAAGGGACGTCCTCTGATTGGTCCCTACAGACAGAGGGACGTCCTCTGATCGGTCCCTACAGACAGAGGGACGTCCTCTGATCGGTCCCTACAGACAGAGGGACGTCCTCTGATCGGTCCCTACGGACAGAGGGACGTCCTCTGATCGGTCCCTACGGACAGAGGGACGTCCTCTGATCGGTCCCTACAGACAGGGGGCCGTCCTCTGATCGGTCCCTACAAACAGGGGGCCGTCCTCTGATCAGTCCCTACAGACAGGGGGCCGTCCTCTGATCGGTCCCTACAGACAGGGGGCGGTCCTCTGATCGGTCCCTACAGACAGGGGGCCGTCCTCTGATCGGTCCCTACGGACAGGGGGACGTCCTCTGATCGGTCCCTACAAACAGGGGGCCGTCCTCTGATCGGTCCCTACAGACAGGGGGCCGTCCTCTGATCGGTCCCTACAGACAGGGGGCGGTCCTCTGATCGGTCCCTACAGACAGGGGGACGTCCCTAACCCTATCTTCTACACAGGAGTCTATTGGCAGTTTTACCAACGATAGTGATTTCGTTCTTTATTCATTGCCATCTTCTCATTGAACACGTCTGCTGTGTTAAACATTAATGAAGAACAGACATTTGTGTCGTTTTTTTCTTGTTAGAACGTTTATTATCAGAGCTGTGGAGTGGAGTTGTGTGTCGGCGATCGTGTCCTGCTCCGTCTGTTACAAAGAACTGTTGCAATGTCTCCATTGTTTATGTGTTTATGTCCCAGTAAAAAAAAAAAAAAACGGCAACGCTGTGACATCTGCATCCACATCAGGAACTGGATTGTGATGGAAAAGAGCCTGAATGGAACCGAACTGAGTTGAGATGAGTCGCGGCGAGCTGGGACTGTGTAGTGGAAAAAACTCGGAGTTACTTCCGAGTAATATGACTCAAGTAGAAGTAAAAAATAGTCATCCAAATAATTATTTCAATTATTTTAATTTAATTTAATTTATTTTAAGACTTGAAAAGTGTAGTGGAAACAAATACTCCAATAATGAGCAACTGTGGAGTACTGTTAGACACATAGACCCACAAACACACACTAAACACACACGTGGACGCTCACAGTAAATCGGCACCAAATCACAACAAAAGTTATCTCAAGGCACTTTACGGAACACAAGGGTAGGTCTATTCGCCTATCCACAGCAAAAAATGAAAAGGAAAAAGAATTTAGTACCGCTACATGTACAACTGTGAATGTTCTTTGTCCATGACACTTTGAATCCGTCCAACATCTCCCATTAGTTCCTCCCCACCACATCAAAACATGCTCAGCGTGAGTCTGTGTGGGCCTGGGTGAAAAATACTCATTTCATAAATGGTGACTTATTTTAAACATGGAACAGACTCGTAACCTTTTATTTTTAACCTACTCACCATACTGTGAATGTGCCCACGTTATCCAGGCACACAGTGGGTGACCTTTGTGAAAACAGCAAAAAAAAGAAACAACCCCAAATGAGTCATTTGAAAAAGAACTCCCTGATGCGTTAACAGGCAGTTTGAAGCCTGATGTCTCAACCACACCGAGTGGAAGCCTGCTGAGCAGCATCCGGCCTTGTCGCAGAGTTCGTGTCATCGTGCAGTGACTGTGCTTGTTTTGTTCTTGTGATGAAGCTCATTTTGTGTACTCCAGAGTAGCAGCGGCTGAAATCACGACGTATGTTTCGTCCAGTTCTGGCCAACGATTCCAGGAGCGTCAGTGTCTAATTCCTGGTTTATTAAATGTGTATGTTGCAATCAAACTATACACCTGGTACGTGACTGGTCGCGTTAACTTGGTGAGCATTCACGCTAACACATTTGTGTAACCACCATTTGAGTGCTGAGCAATCACACAGCTGGTCTGTCTCCATAGCAACCCCCAAATCAGGAAGAACACTTCAGTTACTTGGTACGTTAGATTAGAACATGTTACAACGGCGATGTGTTAGCTAGCTACGCCGCAAACTCACAGCTAGCTCACTAAATCGTAATGTCAAGTTAGCTCGTTTGCTAGCTATCTGTTGTTTAACGATCAACAAGAACGGCCACTAGGAACCTTCTGTAACATTATAACGAAAGCTAGGTAAATGTAATTGCACTTCTACGTCTCAGTTCCTCCTGAGGAACCTACACCGTTGATCTTTGGCCTTTGGTCTGGTCTTTGATTTGATCTTGTTGCCCGGGACGATGACGTCATAGGTTTTGTCTCAAACTGATCATCGTTTGTTATGTCTAACAGTGGAACTATTAATATTATAATAATGTAGTAATATAGCTGTTGTGTTCTGACCCAGGCCAAATGTGTGTGTACGTGTAGTGGTAAAGTGTCATTTCAACACATTTGTCTTGTATCTCTCAAATGTCCTTTGCAGTTAGTGTCAGAACAATCATGAAAATAAAAGTACTGTCAGGTTGTGGGACTTAAAGCTTCACGGGCAGAACACAAGTGCTGAAGTTTGTGTTTCAAATGTTTCAGATGTGGTCCAGTTGTGAGTCCTGCATTTAACGTCTGATTACACTGACGTGTTGTCTGTCTGCTTCACAAATGCCAACTTTCCTCCTTTCCTTCGCTCCTTCCCGACATTCAGGACTTTTTGGGTCAGATGTTCTGTACTCTTGGAGAGATTGTCGGTTCACCCGCCAGCCGACTGGAGAAACCCCTGGGGTGAGTATCATTTTCAGCCAACTTCTTTACTTCAGATGAGACTGAGACAGGCTGTGGTTTAAATATAGAAGAAAAATGCTCTGGACTCAAGTGTGAGACTCATAACAGAGAGCAGAGGACGAACCAGGGACTAACCTCAGTATCTGTATCTGTACAAACACAAAGGCGGTTATGGCTCAGTTGGTTGAAAGTGCTGAGTCGCGTGCAGTCACTGACGGGTGCTCCCGATGGGGCCCGGCAGCACCTTGCATGGCAGCAGCCGTCCACTGGTGTAGGAGTGTGTGTATGAATGGGTGAATGTGAATGAAGTGCTCTATATCAGTCCATAATACACATTTTAAAAAAAAATCCAACCAAAATGCAGCTCGTAGAGAGAAACAAACTGCCTGAATGTGGAATAAATATAACAAGAATTCCTATTTCTTTTATTAATGGGCCAACCTTGGCGCTAATCTGCACTTAAGTGTTTCCTTGGTCGTTTACTTCTGTTTTATTGTAAAACAGACATCAGGAGATGATTGGGTCATTTAGTTTCAAGGCATGGACGAGATTTGAAACACACGGGGAACAAACACAGAACGAGGAGGCGACATGGGTGATTTACGAAATGACACTAATCAGACGGAAGAAGAAGCGGAAACGAGGGTGAGACAGCACGTCCAGCTGATGTTTTAAGACATAATTATTGTCATTAGAAAAAATGGTGAAGTGTGAAGGAAAATGTCCTAAATAACTCTAAGAGAACATGTTGATGGGTTTGTCTGTCTCTGTCTGCTGATGCCTTACAATCCATCATCATCAGACATAAACCCCCAGCTCTGACAATGTTTGATGACATTGTAAAGCAGCAACGGTCGTGGGCAACACTACTCTGATAAATGCATTCAAGTTTTGACTAAGGCCATGTACACACGGACACAGAACCCGAATAGTTTTTAGTCCACACAGAACCCACTCCAGAAATGTGGGCGTCGCCGTACACACAACATTTCAACCCAAACTGACGTCAATGCTGCCGTTGTTGTTGCTGTTAGCCAGTTAGCATTCAGGCTAAGGAGAGGTGGAACTACGACGTCATCGGCTCAGGAAAGATGCGAATAGGTTGGACGCATGCAGGAGAAACATTAATTCAATCTGAGACCCTGTTCCAAAAATGTTCATAAATGAACATCTGCATCTGTGGATGCATTTATGTGACAGTTTCTTGACGTGGAGCAAAAACTGATTCAAAATGATTTAGCGTCATTTATCCTGCTGGAAACTGAACCGAATCCCAACAGATTTGTTACTCTGCCCTTTCTGTTTGTTACTGAGAAAATAAAAAAGTAGTTTTCACTTAAAGAACAGAGATATGAACACGTGTCAACGTGTCTGCAGCGAGCCGAGTAACTACGTTCTCAGTTTAAATCGTTTCCCCGTGTAAATAAAAATGGCACGAGAGTTTGAATCGGCTTTATAAAATATGCATCGGAGCCTCGTGGCGAGAGAGCTCATTCAAATGTGAAGCGACCATAAAAGAGCAGAGTGTGTTTGATGTTCAGATGAAACAAATGTCGTCTTTAGCAGACGCCTCTGTTTGGTGCGTATCACACACAAACACACTCTGTCATCAATAACAGGAGTTGAATTAGCACTTTAAGGAGAGAAGATGCCGCATGATGTTTTAAATACAAATATGTCTTGACAATGCGAGTATCACCCCGGTTCTCCATCTTCTGCCACAATAATAATAATGATAATAATAATAATAAGAAGAAGAAACTTTGTTTAACAACTTTTATACAAACATGCAGCTCAAAGTGCTTCACAACAAACTGATTCAAAGACATGAAAACTCATTAAAACAAGTATAAAACCGGCATTATTAAGAGACATAAACCGTATTGCAGAGCTGCAGACGTAAGCAGATGTAAAAAAAAAAAGCAGCTAGGTAGTAGAAGCAGCTTATCACTAAGATCTTTTCAATTTATGTTTCATTCAAAACAGCAAAAAACTGTATTAGTTTCACAAATCTTTTAAGCACATGACGTTATGAATTTTTGTAACATGTGATGCAAGAAGACATTGATTTGTTGTAATTGTTGTAGCATTGAAATGAATGAGTGCGTGCACGGGACCATCATCAATGAAGCAATCCTGCATTATCCTACACACTTTGATTCTTTAAAGAACTGAAATGTACAAGACGTGTGGTCTGATCAGCTGGTTTTAAAGGGTTAACTGATTGATTTCATCCTGTTGATGGATTTAAATGGGTTTATGTATTTGGACAAGATCGTGGAGCTGGAGAGAGGAGGCCAGGAGGAGACCAGGAGGGGACCAGGAGGTCATTGCTTAGCACAACACACGGAAAAACAAACCAACCTTCACCGAAAGCAAGTGAATCAACGATAAGGAGTTTTCAGTTGTATTGTTCTGGGCTTTGTTTGTTATCCAGCAGCTGGATGAAAACCACTTTTACCTCAAACCACACATAGCACACATAAACGTATCTGCCCCTCGTTATCTCGCTTTCTCAGGAAAAATGTGGCTGCCGCACAAACGAGCACTAATGTCCTGGAGATTAACACGTTTACAATTAGCTGTGAAAAATGGAGAACAACAGACAAAACATGAATTAATTTATGTGCCATTTAACCAATGAGACAGGATTTATGAAATCTGTGTGTGTGTGTGTATGTCAGACAAAGTCATTACTTTTGACCAATTATATTGCAGTAACATGTACAAATTGAATACTTATTATATACTTATTTTGTGTGTTGCTGCTGTTCTCTCCTACATGTGTGCGTAGTTTTTCTACCACAAACAATTCCTTTTTCCCCAAACAAGTGATATCTCATATAAACATCATGTAGCCATTCAATATATTCTAAGTATTTTTACAAATGTTCTTTGAAATATGAACAGTATCTGTCCGCTTCGAGGAGACGACCATTCACACTTTCATTCGGTTGACAGACTGCATGAACTGCATGTTTTTGGTTTGTGGGAGGAAATCGGAGCACTCAGAGGAAACTCATGCAGGTGTGAAGAGAACACAGAGAGGCCAGCAGGTCCATTTCATCCAACAACCAGAATACGTCTGAAATGAAAGAAAACAAGTGGAGAACGGTGGAGAAATTCACCACAAGTGTTGGAGATCAGTCAGTCTCAGTCAGATACACCCCAGAATATCCCTGGACATGAATCCTCTGTGGTTTTGTTGGCATAGCATTTCAAGCTAATGTTTAATAATGATTTTCTTCTTCTTCTTCTTCTTCTTATTATTATTATTAGCATCCTTCTCGTCCTCACGTGTAAAAGTTAGCAGTTTGTTAGCGTGTCGCCCGGCCACAGACACCCCCTACGTGGGTACCTGTCACCAGCTCAGCTGACTGGTCAGAGCGTTAGCGACGGTCTGAACCATTATCAATGACTGATCAAGTAGAATCAACCGCCAGAGCAGGTAACAGGTAACTTCTAGAACCGACCAGCAACGTGGTGCAGCGGGACCGTTCAGACCACTGACACTGTTTGTGGCAGGAACATGCACCACAGTAGTTTATTGATATTTACATATTTAAAGTCAATTTGAAGAAAGTAACTTCAAAAGTAATGCTATACTAGTGTACTGTCTTACAGTTCAAAGACAGTCATGTTGTAATGTCACAAATGACTTTGCAATGACAGTAACAAGCAATAAGTCATTCCTTCCATCTTTGGAGTCCCAACACTGGCCAACAAACGTTTTTTTAAAAAGGTCTTCAGACAGTCACACACTCAGCAGTGGGAGGTGAGCGTGAATGTCAGTTTCACTTTTGTGGATATCACCATATTTGCCAATTTCACAAATCCCTCCACAATAAGATGAAGTTGATTACGTTGGTGATTGATATAAGACGCCAATTTAACACGGTCACATTTCACCTGAAAAAGACAACAAACACACCTTGCTGAAACTGTTCAAACGTCACTAAATAATAAATCCATCACAAACCGTCACTTTTATTTTGTGTCTTATGAATAGTATTTTTGACCTCCAGAAAGATGAAATGATGTTTGACTCATCACGTGTCACTTCAGTGGCGTTGAGCTGCTCGCCGGCTCTGTGCTGTTAACGTTAGCATGCTAACATTAGCATCAGCTGAGATCATATGCTTGTCCTTACTAAGATGCCCAGTAGTGACATTACCTACAGTAAGTATTTAATCTTGTAACACCTCTTATGCGTTACATTTGTTTATTCTAGTGTCTTGTTGTTTCAAAGTTTGGCGGAAAGGATCCAACTGACCTGTGAAAGAACTCAAATCAAGGCCTATCATCTGAAGGATGACGATGTCGGTCGATGGTTAGAGTTTCCGTGGATTTGACTGGATTAGTGCTTATGGATGGATCGTTTCACCCCTGGTAGGCGGGGGCACAGCGTTACAAACAAGGAGATGCAGCAACAAGTGTGAACATTTCTCTGTGAGATTCTGTGATTTGTTTCCGGCAGATGTTCAGCTGGAGCCCTTTGGGGACCTCGTGCCCTCCATGCCAAGCTCAGTGTGTGTCTGTGAAATACCAGCGGTGAAACTGAGCAGTGTGTCACCAGAGAGATGTTAGCATTTAGGCATATGGTGCATTAATCATTTAAATCTCCCATCCCACCAGCCGGATCGGGTCACAACCTGCTGGTAACTAGTATTCTCTGGTCATCTCCACAGACACACAGTCCAGATTTTTATGGAGGAAAAGTTTGCAATGACGAGGTCTGTTCCAGAAAGTACGTTTACCCCTTCAACGCCCCTTTAACCGTGTCCTTGGCGCTACCGGTACATTAGCGTTAGCATACTTTGAAGTACCGTAATTCTGCGACTATTTGCAGTATCAGAAAACGTTGACCGGTTCCTGAAAGCTGAGAAGTGTCAGTCGGTTCCCCTACCTGGTGTGAAGGAGTAGCTAGGAGAAGGAGAAAATTGGTTGACGGAAACCGGCGAGTCATTACCGTAATGACAGCAACTTGGCTGTGAAGTGTAACTTCTTGACGTTCAGGAACTGATCTAGTTCCTTCTTCACACCAGGCAGAGAAACAGAGTGACACTTCTTAGCTTTCAGGAACCATTCGGCATTTCCTAATATAACTGAGTGACAACAACTGACTTTATCAGTTGTGAGAGACACCAGACGCACAATAAAATCAATAATTAGAGAAAAAATAAGCTGACTTTATTTGATTCCATTAGGAAAGAAAAGGAGCACAATCTGAGTCCCAATGGTCCCAAGAAGAGTACATTGTCATTCACAGTTGAACGAAAAGCAAGAGGCAAATGCACCGGGGTGTTAAAGGGCAAATATCTGATCTGTTTAATGCATAAAACGCAGCTGAATAATTTACTGACTAATCACCACCTCTTTGCATAGAGTGTTGGACTCTGCGCTCTCATTATTTATCATTTCATCACTTCTCGACTACTCATTAGAAATTCATGTGCAACTTGCGCAGTAGTCTGGCCTCACGCACTTTTCTCCAACGGCCAACCTGCTGCCGCTCTGCTGGAGGAGGCAGTCAACATGCAGATGCAGCAGATGGGGGGGTTAAACGGCTCTCGAGGGGAAGCACAACAGCCAGAGGAGAGTTATTTTCCTTCACCTGTTTTTTCTTCCCCACATCCTCCAAACATTGTGCACGTTAGTGGCTGTTGCCACGTTGTGACAGAAATCAGTAACGGTGTTGTTAGCGTGCACCGTCGGCAGGCTCTATGTCCAGGCTACAAAAATGACAAAACCATCGAGAAAAGAATACAATCTGCAGCTCTGTTCCCTCAAAGTCGAGTGAAAGAAAAAGGTAAATATAAAAAGATGCGACACATGAGCTGGACTCAGTGTCACATCAGGTGAATGTTGAGAAATGATGAAACATTTTCCAGTTAATGTGTTTTGAGCCTCTGATGCTCCACAGCGCCACCGTGTTTCATTCATTACGTTTGTTAACTGATCTGTAACTCGTGCCGCATGAAAGATTTTACAGGCGCTGCTGAGAGAGAGCTGTTGAGGGGAAATTACGCCACCAATTAATAAATGATTAATCAGCATTAATTACTGTCTGCTAATCTTGAAACTACTGGGCAGGAATGATTTCCTCTGAACACGTGCTCCGTCTGACTGTTCACTTAAACCGACACGTGCGCTCTCAAGCTGGATGAAAAAAACATTTGATAAAGTCAGAAAAGTCTTTTCTGGGGGCAAAAAAAAAAAAAAATCAAACCCTCAAAGCTGAATTGACGTTTGAAATCTCAACAGTTCATTTTCCGAGGGCAGTGATGCTGCAGTGATTCTTCACATTACTCCACCTGTATGTTTTACACAGCGCTGATGCTCTGTGATGGAAAAGCTCTCAGACTGCAGGTTTTCACATGAAAACACTTTTTTCTAACCGTTAAACCCTAAAAATTACAGTACATGACTACTTTATAGATCATTTTATATTACATGTTGCTGTCATTACGGTAATCCCATTTGCTCTGTTGCGGGACGCCGGGGAGTCATTACAGTAATGACAGCAACTTTGAGTGCAACTTCTTCACCAGGTAGACGAACCGAGTGACACTTTTCTGCTTTCGGGAACCGTTTTACATTTTCTGATGACATAAATAGTTACGTAATTATGGTACTCCAAACTATGCTAGCGCAGATGTAGCGCCGGTGATACTGTTGGTGTTAAAGGGTCAAGGCGTCTTCAATACAAATTCATGTGCGTCTGTTCCTGGGAGTTGACAACAGCCATATTACTGTCATTACGGTAATCCCATTTACTCTGTTGCCGAAAGCCGGTGAGTCATTACAGTAATGACAGCAACTTGGCCGTGAAGTAAGTGAGTAAGACCCCGTGTGTTTGAGTTTGGACAATGTGCTGATTCAGCAGGTGCATATCACAGTTTTTGAAAGGTTGAGGGTCGATCCCATGATCCCGATCAAACATGTGCAGCACAGATGAGGTCAGAGGCGGACTCAACATGAACGCTCGGCACTCATTTTCCTTTTTCGATAACCTGCTGCGGTCCCCACTCTCCGGCGTGCCTCGTGACACTTCCCCTGTAAAGTTGCTCCACAATCTCACCATCAAACACATTCCTGAAAATGAAATAGCCAGAGCCAAACAGAAACACAGCCAACTGCCTCGCATTTGGGTTGAGACAAGACGGTGAAACATCCCGAGTGAAGGCCGCCAACGTGACCCGAGGCTTGACATGTCCTCCAGAGTCCGATTGAGGAGCTCCTGGGCTCAGACGGGCAGGAAAAACAGCCAGATGATGCGTTTTATTGGAGGTGTAGTTATGTAAATTCTTCCGCTGACATCGCATACGGACGTTTCTACTTTGGATTTCGTCTTGTACAACATGTGCAGGGTACGTGTCCGCCCCTGCCCTTGAACTACTTTGATGTCATTCAGAAGACTGAAGCCCGATTCAGAGGGAATTAGTTTGACCTCGGTACGTGGGTGATGTCACTTTACAACAAAAACACAACTAGAACGAAATATCTACACACACACAGTTACAACAGGTCTATTCATACAGGCTCAGTTTTACCTGAAGGAATATTCTGGACCCTTCTACAGTCGGTAAAAGTCGTGGTAATCTGACTGACATTGTGCGGAAATGATGACTGACGTGACACATTTGGACGGGACTAAAATATCTGGTAATTACTACTTTACTCGCATACTGAAGTACAACTAATCCTGGTCTGAGACACTTGTCCCTATTGTTTTTTTTTTGTGTGTATTTATACTCTTGTTGCACCAACTTCCAGTTTGAGGTAATGTGGTCAAACAGTCAGAGCTGTTTGTTAAGTATTTAAACATCTATAAATATGGATATGTAGGAATACATGTGTATTCATAATACATGTAAATGCATTACAACAGATCTCTCACCACCTCTTCTATACAGGAAATGCTTAAAACTTCATGTTCTGCTGAAACGGTCACAGAATCATAAAGTGAGAATATACGGCCATAGAATGTCAAAGCAGCCATAAAGCTCGGTGTAATTTGCCTTATAGCATTTCATCATGACCTCTGAATGAAATTACAGCCATGAATTTCACATCATGCGGACATGGTGAAGGGAACTCACCCTGATGGGTCAGACCAGGTCCTAGAATGAGACCCAACCCCCCCCCCCAGGCCTCCAGAGAGGACACATTTCAAAGACAGGAACAAATGTCAGCGACGCCTTTGGATCAGCGGCACCATCAGTGGCATGATGTGGACGTGTTCTCCACACACACACAGATCTTCTCCTGCCGGGTGCTAATGCAGGTCTGGAGTGGTGGGCCGATAGCGCCCCTCCTGCTCCTCTTACATGAGGAGATAAATGATGGCAAACGGCATGTGTGTGTCCTGAACTACACTCCACTTAATCCAGCGGTTGGTTTGGCGGTCTGAGTAATGTGTGTTCTGGGAAGAAGTCGGCTGTGGAGGTTCCTTCGGGACAAAGATCGGTCAGTAAATAGAGGGTATACGACTTGTTTCTGTGGGGTCTTTTACCAGTCGTACAAGAATAATGACCAGGAGAATGATTACTGCTCGAGGGCCTCACTCACACACACACACACACACACCATTATCTAACCACCAGCTTCTCTACAGGGAGGAGAACACAACTGTCACAATGTCAGAACCACCAGACCCCCCCCATCTGAGGGTTTAATCAGTCTTTAATGTAATAATACTCAATAATACATTTATAGACAGAGGGACAGATGTGAAAATAAATATGGAACACAAAGTACTGTGTTTCAGAATATCCAAATTGTGTAAGAAGCACCCTTTAACCCTTTAACACCGGCGGTATCACAGCCGATGCAGCCGCACTGGTGGACTTTGGTAATTACGGTAGTTACGGAAATCTGAGGAGTTAGGAGGAGGAGACAACGTCCATCGGTTCCTGGATGTGGACAAGTTGTTTTTCACATCCAAGTTGCTGTCGTTACGGTAATGACTCGCCTGCTTCCGGCAACAGGGTGAATGGGATTACCGTAATGACAGCAACTTCCAGGAACCGATGGACGTTTCCTCCTCCTTTTAGCTCCTTCTTCACACCAGGTACCTGTTGATGTTTTCTGATAGCATGGATGCAGCGCCGAGGATACTTCTGGTGTTCAAACATGAATATACAGAGATTGTTTATCCATTTATCTCTCTGTACAGCTCTGAATGTCAACTTTTCCTATTGTAATTCTTCATACTTTGGAATATTCTGACATGCAGTTCTTCTGTGATTCCACTTTTTTCTCACTACAAGTAAGATCTTATGTTATAGTTATAATAATAGGACATGTTATGGGGGGGGGCTTTAAAGTCATCCAAGTTCACCTTACAAGACACATCATCAAACAAGACGTCACAGAGAACACAAATAAACCAATGAGGCAGTGGGGGTGAATGACACATTTTTATAGAATTTGTACGCATCACTGGGGGGGGTTCTTATGCTAATCATCTGTTTTACGCTAGAAACAGGAAAGAAGGATGGAGGTTGTCCCTCACCCCTGCTGACGGGAGACGCTTTGATGCTGTGATGAAAGCGACGGGTCCGATGCCGAAGGCGGCTCGTGTTCGAGGGGCGACGTGACGTGAAACGGATGCTGGGCTTCCTGGAAATGTGCTCGGCAGAGAGCGGGGTTCCCCAAAGGAATATCACCGTCTCCATATGATAGCAAACGCCGGTATCAAAAGTAAAAGTAAAATAGAAACTGTACAAGCGCAGAGGGACGGCTGTGAAGGGAAGGTGGGTGGGTGTGATCACACCAGATCAATCCAGCATCGCAGACGACGTGGAGGAACGAGGAAACGTAACGTGAAACCTAGAGTCAGCTTGACTTTCTCCTGCTTCGTCAGTGCCAGCGACTGTCATTAGACCCCTAAAGCATTCACACTGAATACAATCTCAGCTCTCGGTGGTGAGTTTGGAGGTTTACTTCTTTTTGGATGATGATGGATGATGGAGGAGATTTAAGAAACCCTACATGTGACTGAATATCTCATGTATTTAGGGTGTAAAATGACCTCGGCAAGGAGGTTCTGTTTGTTTCTATGTTCGTCTGTCAGCAAGCTACCTCCAGAAGTCTTCTAATGCAGTGTCAGTAACTGCTGCTGATGGACCAGGACCAGATGAATGTTCTAGAACCATCTGGATCCAGGAATCTGTTGAAGGATTCTTCCTCTCTCTAGAACTCCACAGTAGCAGCAGTGGACTGTCTCTGTGGACCAGTGGTTAGTGGGTCTGTCTGTTAACACAAAGGTCGGGGGTTGGAATGTTTTACTCCCCCAGTGTTTTACTATTGAAATAAAAAAAGACAAACTAGAGGTCGGAGGTCATGATTTGTGTGTAATGATTTTATTTGACTATCGGATTTGTTGGAGACAATGTTTGATGATCAGTGAATTTATTAGAGGAGATCAATTGGATTGGGTGAAATGATCTGATATGAGGAGGTCTGAGTTCTACTGGTGATGTTCTAGTCAACATCCTCTCGAAGTCTTTATTAAATCAAACTCATTGCAGCAAGCACATGATTTGAGGGAGTGGGCCGTGTCTTTTCCGTGTCTTTTCTGTACAACAACATGAACGTCCGTTCCGACCTTTGCTCAAACGATCGTCGTATTTCCCATTCGACAGCAGCTCCAAACTCTCCAGGTGTGACTGACGAGTCAGGCGCTTACGTACTTGGCCTCAAACCAGCACTCAGCCACGGGAGAATCCGTTTTTCATACTCTTTATATCCGTTTTGTACTGAGAAGGATTTAACCTCACACCCAAGGCCAACGGAGACGTGTTCGGAGCCGGAGCAGTTGAAGCTCAGCAGGCGAATCCGGCATCCAAGCATTTATGAATATTTTTCATAACAACGTTGATGCAATCTCATTCTTCCCTTGACGTCAGTAGTCCAGTGTTGACCTTGTATTTATTCTGATTGGTTCATATTCATGACTTTAAAAGATATAAAAGACATTTATTGTCCCACAGTCACATGCAGTATTTACACATTTGAACCAAATATACAAATGGAACGTGCAATATCACAGTACAGTGGAATAATTTGATTAAATTGACCGTGGTATTGCAAATAAATGGAAGTGAAATTCACATTTAGCACTTCCCAAAACAATAAACTTGTACTTCATCCGTTCATTCAAAGTACTTTTGCTTACTTTAAAAACGGTACTAACAGAGCAGCCGTCACCCAGATTAAGCTGAGAACCGACTCCCCAGTCATACGTGTGACTGACTCCCTCTTCAAAGAGCGAACACAGTGTTCCTGAGAATGGAATCAAACTCATGTACCACATGTACCTGGAGAACAGCTGACGTGAAAAGTGAGTCAAACTGGAGTGAAATCAGTCAACACAGAAACGTCATTAGAGGCGTCACGTTACCAAATCAACACAACGTTACGGGTAATTTGTAAGAAAATTAGTTCCATCAGTACTGATTGTTGGTTACAACGTGGGACTCGATGTTGAAACAAATATTGTCTCTTTGTCCTGATTTTCTGTGTGAATGAGTTTGAATGAATTTCATCGATGTGTTGGAAGATTTAAAAGGGAAAAATTCACACTGACAAATAGATGGATTAGCCTACACACAAGTGACAGGTTGACACGATTTACAAATGTAGAATAAACTCTTGGTAATTTATTGGTAATTTAAAGTCTTTGGTAAATTACACCTGGTGTATTCTTACTATGAACAATTTGACACAGATACGCAGGTGTTCCTCTACATTAAATTCCTAATGTTTTATGTATACGTTATAAAAGAGTTTCTTAAATCACTGATTCAATTAGTGAAACACTTCTTCATTCAAAGTGTAAGTAGCTACATTACTTTGATTTGATTTGTTACACCACTATTACATCTTCAACAGGGTAACTTGTAATTCAATTTCCCATTTCCCAACAGTGTCTTTAACCTAACAGATTCTTCTCAGGCACTTCAACGAAGGCGTTGACTGTCTGGAGGACGACTCACCCGGTATCGATGCGCTCGTGTCCCATCTACTCTACAAAGTCGGTTTCCTCCTCCTGAGGCAGCCATTGATCACTCCCTCAGCACTGAGCCGTCTAATAAACAAATTGAGGTTCGCCGTCAAGGATCAGCTGCTTCACGAGGTTCAACCGAAGCCCCGCAGCCATCACGGCTCCGTTCCAGAAAGCAGGTTCACCCTGAACCGGAAGACTCAAATCTGGTTTCACGTAAACTGACGGAAATCTCCTTTAAAGGAGAAGAAGAAGAAGAAGAAGCTGCTTTGTTCTCATTGTACAAGAATACAACGGAATTCCATTTGTCAGCATCTCTCATACAGCGGCTACATGTCGCAGTCACAAGAAAATGTATTAAAAAGTAACAAACAGTAAAAACAGGACGGTGGAAGGGTGGGGCAAGGGCAAGGAGCGGGGTCCAGTAGATGTGGGAGCGGGGAGCCGATGATCCACGAAGCGTCGACACAGAAAGCTCTGACAGGAAGTTACACTCAATAGAACAGAGGATCCGGTCAGTTTTCAAAACTGGGCTCACGGGACGTGTCGACACGTCCATGTATCGGCGAAGAACGTCAAAACAGGAGCATGATTCTCGTGGTGTTTGCCGGGCGTTCAGTTGAGATTTGAGTTGAGATTTCCGCGTGGGGATGATGCTGATACGAGGAAAACTAAACCTGCTGTCTGGAGCGGACCCCCGGTCAGATGAGAATCCACAGTTGTGCTCAGTTCCAATAGAACTGGAATTGATTTTACTCCTCGGCACTGATGGGCTACAAAGCTGTAGATTAGGGGTCCGTTGAATGCCTCAGGTGCCAATTGTTCCTGAGCAGAAAGCAGAAAGTGTTTTGTTCACCTTGTGTGTGTGCAGGTTTAATCAATAGAGAAGAGAAAGAAGGAAGACCACTTGGTGCTGTTCTTGGTTTCTTGCCATGCTCCCGCTGTGATCTCTCTCAAACCAGCACACATCAACATTCACAGTTGGTTGATGGCGTCTTTAGTGGGACGAGCCGTCCTTTTCTATTCTTAGTTCCAGCTCTACTCGACTCCCCTCGGTTCGGTTCCAGACACGTCCTTTCAGTTTCCCCTCAACACCGCTGCACGTCGCTGCCGTGACGGTGTTTTAGCTCTGTCAACGTCAAAGTGTCTCTATTTGTCTCCTGTGTGACATCAGCCGTATTGAATTAGCATGAGATCAAGAATAAAGACTGGTGAAATGATGGTCGATTCTTGGTGGGACGTCCCTCTTTCTTTTGCGGTTCCAGTTAGAGGCTGTCGGTCTGCAGACGTCACGTCTTAAGTCCAGTCCAGACCAAAGAATCCAGGCACAACTGAACAGTCGCAGCAGCAGTGTCTGCGGTCTGAAAGTTCCAGAGGATTCTACCCACTTAGAATTCATTCGATACTGGTTCAGACCATCGCTAACATTCTGACCAATCAGCTGTGGGCTGTTGACGGGTGCCCACGCGGGGCATGTCTGTGTCTGTGTGACATATTCAGCTAATGAATCTTTTTGATGCTCAACTGTGTCTTCACATTAGCTTGAAATGCTATGCTAACAAAATCACAAATGCAAACGCCAGAAAAATTTGGAAATGTGTGGAAATTCTTGAGCTCTTCCGCTTCACAGCATGTCACAACTCACCCGTCTCAGTGAGTGGTCGCAGCTCGGTGACTCAGCGTGAACTGGACTGTCGCTGGAACATTCCGTTGCAGGTGGATGAACGTAGTTGCACGTTTCATGTTGTTGTGCCTGGAATCTTATGGTCTGGACTGGATTTTGGTGTTGGTCCTCTCGCTCTGAACCTCCACAGAGGAGGTACCGAGAAGAGCACCAGCTACCAGGTACGAAGGCGGAAATGCAAAAAAAAAAAAAAAAAAAAAGTGAAAAGAGTGAAAAGAGTGAAGGGGTGAAAAGGGGCTGATCTATCTGCTGGGGAGCACCTGAGATTCCAGGTGTGAATGAGGACTGCTACATGGTAAAACATGGCGGCCATCTGATGCCGTGTGTGTGCGTCACTGGAGCCATGATGGATGCTGGGTCGACGTTCCGCGCAGCAGAGAAACTACAGGAACCATGTGTTTGTCTCTTTGTTTTCCTGGGTAGATGCTCTTTCCGTCTTGTGTTTGATCAATGGCGCCGTCTCTCTGCTGGCTGTCGTAATCAAGTTAAATGAGCTCTCCAATGGCTGAGGTGTTGTAGAATCAGCAGTGGGTAATGGAGGGGGTGGATGTCCCAGGTAGAGCCCAGATGAAACAGTGCTCCATTTGTTTGCCTCGTTTTCTGATAGTGGAAACAGTCATGTGACTGCGGTACAAAGTATGTTAACGATTATTGGTTTACTCACAGTGCACCACAATCCCCAACAGGCAAATGCACACATACACCCACAGTCCACCCTCGTTCCCACGAGCAGCAGCAACACAGACACGTCCAAACTGTGATTTTCACTGAATGTACGTGTGAACTAAAAGAGCTGCAAGGGCAAAGAAAGAATCTGTTGACAGAGACACATTACCAGTAACGGAATTACTAAATTAAGACAACTTTACTGGATCACAGTTACGCATGGAAATATCCATGATTACAATTTAAAACACATCTGAAAAATGTCTGAAAAATCTACTCTATACGATGTGTAATAATATTATTTTGGCATTTGAATGAATGATGGTGTTAATTGATGTGTTTTTCATTGTTGATCCAGGTGTAAGTTGAAACAGAAGGTCGAACCTTCATTCGACATTTACTGCTTGAGCTATTGGTAGAACTTTGTTCTGTATACTTAGTATGACAGTAAAGTCGAAGACTGGAAGTCAAATGCTATTTAATTTCCAAAGTAACTTTCCCAACACTACTCTACTACTATCTTATATATTGTGGATGTAATGATTAGATGGTTTAAACTTTGAACTAGGACACACACACACACACGCTCATCGCTAAAAGAATATGTGGTCCGAACAATGTAAAACTGTCCTGAACACATCTTGGGTGCATTCACACCTGTACGGGTCACCCAAGATGCACATGAATGTGTGTGACCGTCAGTGCATTGGGGAGGTCTGAATCAGGATCAGAAATACTTGATTCATCCCTGAAGGGAACCAACAACAGAAATATACTGTAAGCAAGTAAGAAGTCAAGCAATTACAAAGGTGAACTAGAATATAAAAGAAAAGAAAATGAAAGCAAATAAAATAAGATATGCCCTTCTGTATTCAGTGAAGTATGAAATGAACAACACGTGTGCTGACTTTCTGGGAGATTGACTGAGAGGATATAATTAAAACATACCTTCTTTTAGTCGGCGATCCTTTGTCATGTTTGGTCTTTTACACATAAATCTGACACAGTCATTTACAGATAAATCCGCCCTAAAACCAGTTAATCCGTAGTATCTCCTTTCAGCAGGCAAGATTTGACATGTTCTGTGTTGTACAGAAGAGACTGGGATTAACCATGAATGTAGGGCACTGATGTGAAATGGGTGCCAAAAAACACTCCATCAATACTTATGCTTCACTAGTTTCCCCCCCTTGACTCGGGTCAGTTCCCTTCTGCAAACCAACATTGACGCCAGCGGCACACGAGGTTCAGTTTGTGAAGAGCTCCGGAGAGATCCGAGCAGAGCCAGGGCTCCTTTTCTTGGTGTGACGGTGACTCACTGTCGCCACTTGGAGAACAAAGTGCTCTAAAAAGAGATGGGGGTTCTGTTTGGTGCCTGTACAGATTACACGTCTAATTCTAACATCACTAAATAGTCTAAATGTATGAGACCTTTTTCCACAAAACATGGAAATATGTCAACGTTAGTCCGCTCACACACTGAGTCGTTTGTAGTCCAACAACGTGCATCTACTTGTAACAGAATGTTCCAGCAACAGCCGAGGTGCGGCAGCTCACGTAAACTACTGTCGTGTTTACTACGGGTGTGTTCCGACGTGACATAAAGTTGACCAGCACAACAAACTTGAATTTCTGCAACAGGCTTTTTGGGGGTTTGTTAGCATAGCATTTCAAGCTAATGCTATGAAGAGCCGGTTAGGCTTCAAAAGGATTTACCAGCTCATCCTCTTTGTCCTCAGTTCAAGCGTTAGCATGTTTGTAGCTGGACCCGTCACCAGCTGATTGGTCTGAACGGTCATCAGATTGAACAAGTAGAATCCTCTGGAACTTCTACAAGTGACCAGTTCAGACTGCAGGAACTGTTCTGGTACACCTCAAATCTTTGGTCTGGACTGGACTTCAGATGGAACGGTGCAATTCGTCCGATCGTGTCTTCGGCTCAGTCGGCTCCGTTCCTCTTCGGGGTTTGTCGGTGGAAATGAGGGGAAAGGAAGACTTTGGTCCTTTGACACTGATGCCGATGCGCTGCTGTTTCTCCGGTGACAGGAAGTCGAGTTCCTCCTGATTTGTTGCTGATGTGGGCGTTCTAACGCCGTCGTTATGACTCGTATTATGCCACATTATTCTCCGCTGGGTTGGAAATTGAGATGTTTTAGATCCTAAAACAAGTCCTGGGGCTACTGGAGCTCGTGTCAGTGATGAAAAACTCCCTGCATGACGCTACGAATCCGGCTGCTCAGCAGGTGTTGAACACTGACACACCATCTCTGTTGTTGATATGTCTGTGTTTTTGAATATTTGTAGTATTTTTAATGATTTGGAAATGTAACATCCACCACCCCTGGTGTTCACCACCCTGTTTGTGATTTCTATCTCATTACAGTGCTGGGCCGCCTCCATCTTTTCATCCAGTGCTATTTCCCGTCCTGGTTTTACAAATTCCAATACATGATTCGATGGTGTTCACTGTTTATTCCTTCAGTGTTACTCTGACCTGTGTGTGATGTTGAATACATTCTGACTGAAGATTTGTGTGGTCAGTTGTATGCTACACAGAGGTTAAAGGGAATTTATTGAGGCTTCAGGAGAGGGAGGGAGAGTTCAGAGGTCAAACCCACAGAGGAGTGGAGGTCAGTCTGACGCTTCAGTTCAGGGGGAACGACATAATTCATCTGTTTGAGGTCGGGAGCGATGCTTTGCTGTCGACCTGACGACGACCACGTTGTGGCCGTGAGGAGACAGAAGGGTCGAGTGTTTGACGGGATCCGATGTGGCGATCGCAGACGTCCGCCTGTCTTTTACTGTTTAATTAACTCAACCTAAAAATGAGTTTGGGCTGCGACTGGCTTTCAGTCAACACAAATTCCATCGTGTTTATTATGACCCAGAGCCGTGTGGATGCAGGATTTTTTAAAACTTGTTCTACGTACACGTATGAGCTGCTCAGCGTGTACATGAGTTTGAGTCCAGTGTGACTTGGGTACTTCTCACGATATGAGTCTGAAGTTTGACAGGGGATGCACACATAACACAACCTAAAGTGTCGAGTCATGTCCTTCAGGTGTAACACAATGAAGCTGTGAAACCTCGGGGGAGTGCTTCTTGTTTTACCATTTTCTCTGCACTTCCATCGCAACACACGTTTGCAGCACGTTGACCGTGTATTCTCCTGCAGAGAAAACCATAAACACCATCTGCGTTCGCCATGTTCCTCGTCTTCCATAGATCGTCTTTTTCATAGTTCATTAATCAGACGTAAGTACCGACCAGATGTCAAGTCTTCCTCTGAGCACCCGTTCACTCTCATACCTCGCCAACACCGTTCTGATGAGGAGCAATTGGTCGGGTGTGATGACAACGGCTCTCTGAGAAGCTCCTTCAAGGACGCCAGTCAGCTGTTGGCGCCTAGAACAGCTAAAAAACCACCAGGAGGCCAGAGGCTCTGCCATCTTTTATCCTTCATCACCATTTTAGACAAAAGGAACCAAGTCGAATCATTTCAGTGCGAGCACGGAAGAATCTAGAAGGAGACTGGCCAACCTGTGTGAATGTGGACTGATAACCTCTTTGATTCAAAGAGGTATAAGTGTTGTCGTGCCATTAAATGAATGAAAGGAACACGTGCTGGTTAGCAAAGTAATCCCACCGTACATCAAAGGGAGCCGCCTGTCTGTTGTTATGGCAACAACATCTCCCGTAATCTGTCATTATCATTCATTAGCAGCCTCACATGAGTGACATAGATAAAACGTACCCGTGTCCGGCTGACGTCCATAGCATGTTCTTTGTAGTCACATGACTTTTCTCTGGAGGATCGTCACACCCAAGCAGCTCAAGAAGGCGTACCCAGAGTAAATTCAGAGCTGTTCCTCAACCGTTTGTTGTACAGAAGTGGTTGTGGTCTCTTTTGAGAGGTGACACTCTGAGTCAGGTAGAATGAAAGAGGGCTTCGTCGTCAAAACAGGAAGTGTGCTTCAGTGGTTAAACCCACGATGGTGGTGGGATGTGTATATGTCCTGTTCTTTACAAACAAAAGGCCAGTAGACCAAAGGTCCATGGTGTCTTTGTTATCTTTGGTTGTCTTATGTCCCGCAGCACGGCGACGTTCAGGACTAATACGTTTGGAGCGACTGTAGGATTGTAAAATGGCACTGGAAGGAGCAGCAGACAGCGTCTGCAGATGAAATCTAGGTCAAAGCTGGACGGGTCACACAGACCGAGTCTTTGAAACAAACTGCAAAGAGAGGAGCTGTAACTGTGGACTGTGGAAATGGGAGCGAAGCATGTCTGAGCTGATGCCGCTCGCCTGAGGTGAGCGTAGTGACAGGTCGCCTTCATTCTCCCCAGGAACAGGAGACGTTATTAAAACCTGTGGATGATACTGTTTCGTGTGTGTGTGTGTGTGTGTGTGTGTGTGTGCATGAATTACTACCGTCTGAGTACTGAACAAAACCGGTGTGTGATTGTGATTACATCTCAACAGTTGTTTTATTTCTCTTTTTTTAACACATATATTTACCCAAGGACTGAAAGAGAATGTGTCAAACTGTCAGTGAACGTCTCCTCTTCCTCCTCAGACCTGACAACGCTCTGGAAAACTGTTGCTCAGAGCGAAACAATGAGGCATGCGTATTGTCTGGTATGATAATCATTATTATTATCACTATTTATATTCCTGAAGAAGTACATTGCCATATCTGCTATTTCAAGACACTGTAAATGAGTCTACCTCAGGTCTGTGTCAAAGCCGGCGTATCCTCAGAGGGAGACAGGGTGGAATTATTACACTTCAGCTGCAGAAAGTCGGCTTGACATTGTGATTTATTGCTGTTGGATGGTCCTAAGACCAAGTTTGGGATGTGTACATAAGGCAAAAGGTGAGTCAGTTTCTTTATAAACACATAGGGGATTTCATTGAATGTTTCTAAGTGGCTTTTGTGTTTTTTGTTTTGTTTTGTTTTCTTTCGGTCACAGACCTTTTTCAAACGTCTATGACCGAAACGTCTTTATTCTAGAAAGTGGCCAGTGTGCAGGAAATAAAAGGTTCTTCTTCAGTTACTTTGGACTTCACTGTCCCTTTCCGATGCACCTGCCTGAGAACTAGATGTGTGAGGATTTTATTGTGAAAAGTACCTGATTAGTATTGTGATACCACTGGAGTCAGTTGTGGTTCAAACACAGATAATGTGTCCATTCGACCCCCTGAAGATCTTTGTCGTCACAGACTGATGATTTGTCACCAGCTCAGATGCTTCTGGCGGTTTGGAGCTAGAGAAGACGTCACGTCCATGACGAGTACACATGAATGTCGCTGAAGTGTCTTTTTTCCTTTTCTCTTCCCAACACATGAATCATTACTGTTTGTTTTAGTGAGTTTTAACTCCAGTCTGCAGGAAACGTAAATCAACCTAATGTCCTCTGATGGCAAAGAAGTGTGTGTGTGTGTGTGTGTGTGTGTCCATAAACAGCCTGTCGTCTTTATAATAGCGGAGGTTCAAAAACCCCCTGTGTGCCCTGTGGGGCTTTGAAGCATTGTGCTGTCGAACAGGGCGGGTGTATTATGCATGCTCATTCACTGACTCTTCAGGGTTTCAAATTAAAAGCACAAAAGTTCCTTCTTTTCAGTCATCCCAACTTATTGGTTTCTAATTCATCCAGGTGCAGTTCAAAGAATAACCCCCACCGCCAGGCACATTTCTCAGATTACTCTTTCATGTTTTCAGTAATTTGATGGAGCAGCATCTCGTGCGTTCCGCTTGGGAGCGTTCTCCTCCATCACCGAGGAAAAAGTGTCAATGAAGTCTGAAGATTTCCCTTTTCTTCTTCTGCTGTGGCAAATCGATAGCGAGGTGCAAATGAGATCGCGCTGAAGAATTTTCATCTCTTCCTTGCGAGGGTTTCTAGCCCAACAAGATTAATGGTAATTTTGTCATGTGCAGGCACACAGGAGGGATAAATGCAGCAGGAGACAGATTGCAGTTTAACACCAACAGATTTGTTTCCTTCTCTGTGAGATTCATGGGAAACCAAGTATCATCTTTATAAACCAGACAGGACGTGTTTCTGTTCACCTGCGGAGGAAATCTGCATCTTACTGTGTGAAGAGGCTCTGGAAGAATTACAAATGTAATCAGTGAGTGTTTTGATCATGAATAAATCTGATAAGAACCATGTCAAGTTGTAATTAGCAAGTAATCCTCACTGCACCATGTCAGTTAAGATTACGACGACTTTTACTGACTGTAGAAGGCTCCTGGGATTCATTACCACTGATCCCACGTGAATAGACCTGGAGTAAATCTTGCTGGGTCGAATCGTGAGCAACTGGACTTCTAGTTTAGCCCAACGATTTAACCCAGCAAGATACCATGACCTGGATGACGGAGAACCTTCAGACACCTGTAGTAAATATGTGTGTAGATATTTCGTCATATTCCTGTTTAAAAGTACTTTTTTGCTGTTTTTTTTTGTCCAGTCCCCAAAATCTTCAGCAATAGCCGGCATTTCTCTTTCAGCTCCTCATAAATTTCTTGCCAAATTGTCAAAGGGTGTGGTTGTGAACCACGCCCTCAAACAGCTTCTGAAACCTGCGCTCCCCCCAAACCCAAATTAAACGCCACGTTTCCTCCCTGGTTCAGTTTCTGCCTTTTTTTCCAGCGACCGTTGGAGCCTTTTCCCCTCTTGCCAACCTCCTTTTCCGTGTTAGGCCTGGAAGGAGCGTGGTACGCACAGGAAACAACGTCACATGACGACGGATTGACCCCTCCCACTCATGTGGTAAAGTGACAGCAGCCAACATACCATGGTCAAACTAGTCCCGTCCCTATGGTTACTGGTCACGGTTGTCCTGGAAACGGGCAGATGGCAACGTACACCCTGGACGAGTCACCATTCAAGGGCAGTTTAGGGTAGCACATTAGAGGTGGGAGGAAGCCGGAGAACCTGGAGAGAACCCACACAAACCCCACTGAGGTGCTATGCTAACCATTGCACCACCGTCAGGTGCACAGGGATGTTTGTGATTACAGGTGACGGAAGGTATGAAGGGGGGGGGGCTGTCTTCTTCATAGGCCAGTGGCGTGTGTTTATGCATCAGGTTTTTGGAGATTGAAAGTTGTGTGGAAAACACTTTCTCACGTGTTTTCAGGTTGCCATAGCGTCTGTGGTTCCATCCATCGCCTCCTCCTTGCTCAGACTAGAGTACGAGTTGCGTGCGTCAAAGTGCTTTAACCCTTTAACCCCCACAGGGTTAAAGGGTTAAAGGGTTAACCAGAGGAGGGTAGCTCCTCTGTGCTACATTCGTGCTAGCGTACGTTGGAGTACCGTAATTACCTAACTTTGCGAGTTGAACGGTTCTTGAAAGCTGAGAATTTTGCTAAGAGAAAAAACGTCCATCAGTTCCTGAAATTTGAGAACAGCTATGCTGCTGTCATTACGGTAATCCCATTCACTCTGTTGCTGGAAGCTGGCGAGTCATTACCGTAATGACAGCACAACTTGGATGTGAAATGCAAAAGGAACCGATGGACGTTTTTTGAAATAGTCATGTTATTACGGTAGTCCAAAGTATGCCAAGTCTGCTAGTGAGAACGTGTTAGACACCATCGGCGTAAAAGCATTAAACATGGTAATGTCCTTATTCAGTGAGAAAAACATACTCATGTGAGAGAATATTTTACCTCATACGCTTTACACTTTCTTATGTTAAAGCTGAAGCCCGTCCATTAGAAAACATTATTCCTGGAGCCATCAAACAAGCTTTTCTTCCACTCCGCTTCATTCAGACCACAGACAATGTGCCAGCAAGGGCAACTGAGATGTCGATGGCCTTTCTGATTCTTCTCTTGTCATTTTTATTTCAGTCATATTTGAGCTGGGTGTTTTGAAAATAGATGAAAATAAGCATATAACCTCAATTTGCATTACATGGAAACTGTAGCAAGAAAAAAAAAAAAAGAAATTCACTTCGTGGTTCCTTCTTTCAGCTCTTGAAGTCGGAACAAGGACTCTTTGTCCTCCCCCGTGATGGCCAACAGAACTGGATTAAAAACGTGTAATAAAAGGGGAAAGCAGCCGGTGATAATGGAGCCCCACATCTCACAGGTGTTACATGTTATATGATGGATGGATGAATGGGTGCATGTACTGGTGGATGTTCAATGGGTGGATGAATGAAAGGTTTAATAGGTGGTGAAATGGATGAATGAATGGATAGTTGAATAAATCAATGGATGAATGGGTGGATGGTTCAGTAGGTGGTTGAATGGTGGATGGATGAATGGATGGTGAATGGATGAATGAATGGTTAAATAGATGGATTCCTATCAAACGACAGTCTGATGTGAGAAATGTGAACGTGTGAGCTGCTGGACCAACAATGAAAACAGTCACTGACTGTAGTGTGGTGGACTATCGACCAAAAGGAATCGTTTGTGTGTTTGTTTCCTTTCGCCTGAAACGATCGTTTGTCTGTTCATCACAGCCTGGAAGTTGAGATTGATGAGAACCTACGATGAATTGGTCAGCAGCAGCTCAGCTCCAGGAGCTCTTCATTATTCCATCTGTCAATGATGCTTTGAATTCATTCACAACCTTGTACTCAAGGATGAACTCCATGAATGATTTTGCTTGTGGAGGGAAATAACAGTTGGAAAACTGACGGCGCTCAAATGAGTCCAAATACACTGTTTTCTTTTGCTGCCTTTACTGTTTCAACATTTATCTCACTGTCTCTTTCCTCCTCAGAGGAATCCCTGGGAAGAAATGCGGCACCATCATCCTGACTGCAGAGGAGCTGAGCAACTGCAGAGTGAGTCCATCATTTCTCCTGTCAACCCCCCTGAAGACGGAGCCTCTGTGTTTCTTTGTCTGGTTCCTCGTTCCATCGTCCTTTTAGTTAGTTCGTACTTTCTGACGCTCGTGTTTGGCTGGAGACCCACGCATGCATGCACATGCCACAAGAATCAAACTAGGGACCTTCTCACCGTTTTCAGTTTTGTTCTGTTGAACCTCCAGCAAGGATGTTGTATTTTTTCCAGCGTTTGTCTGTTTGTCTTTTAGCAAAATAACTCCAAAAGTTGTGAACGTGTTCTAATGAAACGTTCAGTAACTGCTGCTGATGGACCAGGACCAGATGAATGTTCTAGAACCATCTGGATCCAGGAATCTGTTGAAGGATTCTTCCTCTCTCTAGAACTCCACAACAGCAGAAGTGGACTGTCTCTGTGGACCAGTGGTTAGTGGGTCTGTCTGTTAACACAAAGGTCGGGGGTTGGAGCCCCCCCAGGGACGTTTTACTATTGAAAGACAAAAGAAAAAACTAGAGGTCAGAGGTCATGATTAGTGTACCAAGGTGTCTAATGATTTTTTTAAATAACTATTTGACTGTTAGACACAGAGTCATGTTTGATGATCAGTGAGTTTATTAGAGGAGATCAATGGATGGAGGACCAGAACCTGGGTGGAAAACACAATGTGGTTGAAGATGAGCTGATTGGAGGAGGTCTGAGCTCTCTAGAGAGTTACATTTAAGTATTTACAGTAATTACTGGAGCAAAAAATCAACTTGAAGTTTACGGAAGAAAAAAAAATACACACATAACGATCGCTATCACACACCTCCCTCAGAATAGAAGGGAAAAGCCACTGAGCATAAGCATGAGGTGAGCGGTGATCACGGTGGAAAGCTGTGGATGCATCACGGGGAAACTGAAATGCAAAGAGGGAGGGGTCGCAAATGTAGTGTGTGTGGGAGAGAGGGAGGGAGGGAGAGAGAGGCAGTTGAGGGAATCAATAGCGGATTATTTCACCAGCTCTGAGCTATAAAAGCCAGCATGGCTGATGAATGTGAGACTGAGCGCAGGTTAATTAAAACTGCGCCTGACCTTGTCCCCCTGTGGTCTGCAGGACACACACACACACACTCACACACAATAGTTATTCATTCATCATCTCCTGCTTGCTCCAGTTACGGGTGCTGGAGATGTGAACGCCAGGATCAGGATTCACCCTGGACCGGTCACCAGCTCGACGCAGGGCATTAGTTTACGGTCCCTGGATAAGGCTAATTATATTAGTGCCGTCACTGTAACACGTCCTCCTGATGAGGACTCCGTCTCACACACACACACTGCTGTGGTTGTTATCCATCGCTACTGTGAGTCACTGACAGTTCCTGAGCAACAGACTGAAGAGAGACAGTTGTCAGCTGTTTCAGACACCATCCCTTGGTGGAATAGTTCATCGCTGAGGCTCGTGCACCGTCTTCCTTCGACAGTGCACCGTCAGCGAGAACAAGAGAGGCACAATGGGAACAGGCTGATCTTTAACTTCCCAACTCCCTGGTCGTTCTTAAATCAGTTAAGAGCTGGAATCTCTGCAGTCGTCCTCAGGAGCTCGTCCCAGTTGGACAAACCCCGAACACCTCCCCAGCGAGGTATTCCGGAGGCGTCCTAACCAGATGCCTGAACCATCCATCACCCGGTTGTGTTCGGTGCGGAGCAGCAGCGTCTCTCCTTTGAGTTCCTCCTGGATGTCCGAGCTCCTCACTCACACGGTTCTCTTCTCGCCCTGACAACCGTGGTCTTTTCACTTCACAGTTCTAGCGCTGCTCGTCTCAACCTGGTTTTGGTGCCAGGCCCCTCGTTTTCAGTAACTCCTCAACACCAGTGGGGTCGTCAGTGGACTTGCTGCTCGTCTGTGTTTCCGACAATCGACGCGATGAAAGGCGGGTCACTCCGTCTGTACCTCATTGGTACTACAGTCGACGTCAGCTGAGATGGGGAGGGGTCACTGTGTTGTTATTGACAGTATGTCATTTACTGGGTGCGTGGGGTCCTGGGTCTTTAGATGCTGGCCCGTGCACGAGGGTGGCTGGGCTTGTCCGGTGGCTCTGTTGTCTTTAGTCACCAACCACCAGGTAACTGTCTGGTGGATATGCATACATGGGTGTGTCTGCATATGTGCGTGTTTGTAGATATCACACACACACACACACACACACCCTCCTTAGGTACACGGTTCGTGCCCAACCTGCAACTTTGCTCTCATCGGCAAAACAAATTTAAAAAAAAAAAGAAAAATGATTGATTCATGTCCTGATGTTCGCGCTTTTGACATCTTCTCTGACCGATCTGAGGCCGTCAGTCTGCAGAGGTTTTGGTATCAGCGCAGCACCAGCACCAGGTTCTATCCCTGAAAGTGCTAGAACTGTAGAAACGTGATCGGAGGAGCTGATTCACACTACCTCGGTGATTGTTTTCAGTTTCTCAGCGTCTCTATTCTCTTGTCTACACTCGTCACCGTTTTAATTACTGACCTTGTGTTTGAGTCACTTGAGTCACATTAAGGAGGCAGTAGCAGATCCATATTTGATGTCCCCAACACATCCCATCCCCACAAATGCTTTTTCTATGTGCATATGAATTCTGCAGAGGCATCGTCCACGGTGTGACCAGATCAGAGAGTCACTGGAAGTCCAATTAGCTCTCATCAATCAGAGTGACTCCAGTCCAGAGAGACTGTGTGTCAACATGTTATGCTAATTTGTTCGTTGGTCGTTGGTGACGGTCTGGTTATTGTAGTGGATGTTTTCACTGGTCCACACTCAGGTTGAACTAAATGTTATGATCATGACGAAATATGATGCTGTTTAGGAATTAGTCATGAATTGTCTTCATATTCTGTGTGGATGTCACAAATCACAAGGTCAAACATCGCAGGAGGAAGAGTCCATATTGAATGCTCTCTGTCTCTCTCCCTCTTTCTTTCTCTCTCTCTCTCTCTTGCTCAGAAACCCCCTGAATTCAGTCTCACTGAAAAGTCCATTTTTAGTCTAGGACTTCGACATGAGAACAAAAGTTGTTACTTTCACATCATATCATCAGTGTTGGGGGGTAACTAGTAATGCTGGGCCTGCACCTAACAATTTTCACAGTCACAGACTAAAAACTCAAAGTCAGAGGGAACTTTTCAGCAAAGTCTTTCAGTCTTTGCGATGACATAACACCATTTGGGGGGTGGGTACATGTAGATCAGAGACAGAGAAGTACACGATCACTGATGTGCTGATTCACTGCGGATGGATTTACACACTGAACAGGAGCCCTGAGCCATCTTTAACAATGCCCGACTGTAGATCACTTCAAAATCCATGAAGAAAAGTACACCGCTCTGGTGTTGTGTTGTATACTGTCACTACTGTAAATGTACTTTGGTCAGATCCAGCTGCTGGGCCGTCAGTAGGGCAGCAACATGGGCGCCGTCATTCCCTGAGTGAATTGCAGGAGCATTTTATAGGACGTGAGGTCTGTGCAAGAAGATTGTGTCAAATGGCTGATGTGTGTGTGTGTGTGTGTGTGTGTGTGTGTGTGTGTGTGTGTGTGTGTGTGTGTCGCCACGGGTTGACGGCAGTAGTACAGATAAAGTTCCTCTCATGGCGGGTGTGAAGTCGATGTGTGTGTCAGAGGCGAGTGTGTGCAGCAGAGTGCAGCCTGGCTGCCAGTGATAAAGACACTGAGAGGACACTGGATTGTTTTTACTCCTAAATGAGCATTGGCATATGCACACAAACACACACACACACACACACACACACACTGTCACTCTTACAACCTCACACATATTCTGTCACTTGGCGCACAGCTCGACGCGAGGTGCAGGCTGCAACATTAAAAAGCTATCAGGCTATCATTAGTGGAGCCACGGCAGCCTGGTTGAAGACCGCAGGCGCAGACAACAACAGCAGTCGACTGTTTGGGGTCTCTCCCCATCCTGTAATGAACACACTGTGTTTCAGAGATTAGCCACAGCTTCTTGTACAGACAAAGTGAAACCCCCAGCACCGGTCCACACGGACCAAAACATCTGTTCCTCCGTGTTCCTTTCATCCAGATGGATCCATTGGAACCGACTGGGGACGTTGTAGTTCATACTCCAGGCCAGTAGGTGGCGCTGGAGCGGACCTTCCTGTCTGCTGAGACAGTAGAACTAATCAAAATGGGATTTTGGACCGAAAAAAAATTGATCAACGTTAGAGGTCGGGGGTTGTGGGTGGAAGGTGTGAGGATTCACCATTCAGACGCTTCTCGTCTGAACGCCTGGAAACATCCGTTTCCAGGATCCATGAGGGCGATCGGACAGAACGATGGAGAACGCGTGTTTACACAACAAGCCGTCTCCGTGGTGAAGCGGCCTCAGTTGAGCTGAGAAGGGTCATCATAGTCCCGCAGGTCCCCCAACGTATGCACGTGAACAGCATTTGGCACTTTGTTTCACGAGAAGAACTTGTGGGAGCAAAAAACGCCCCAGAACTCTTTGGAAGAGAGAGAGTGACGGCAGAACGTTGGTTTGAGTCGGTTCCTGAGGATCCGCTGGTTGTTTCGGGTGTATCTGTGAGCTTCCTATAAAGATTTGATGGTGTTTGTTTGTTCATCCTTTGAATCCACAACAGCCTCAGGTCTCCATCTGACACACACACACTCCTCTCCCCTGGAAGTGTGTTTGTTGATGGGTTTGTTGTCCTCGTTCATAAATGTGAAGGTTGCAGCTGTAACGAGTTGGGGGTTTTGTTACAGGACAGATTTTATAAATGAAGAAGTGAAGACCTATGACGCTGAGAGAACAGAAAACTGCCGATGATTTACTGACCCCGAAACAGATGTTTTCACATTTGGCTTCGGATGTTTGCAGCCATCAGGATGAATGAATCAAACAAGAAGCTGAAGCAAAGTGAAAGTCACCAGAAGCAAAGTCTCTGCTCTCTGTGTGACCTTTGTCTGAGGGACAGCCGCGACGCCTTCAGACACCGTGACAGGTATCAGCAGATGTCCACTGCTGGCTCTGATGTTTGCGGGACGGACAGACGGACGGCGCTTTGGGATCGCGACGTCGGCTCACTTGAACACACACACAGCGCTCGAGGAACAGGAGGCTGATAACGGATAAAGACTAGAAAATCACTAAAACTAAAGACAACCCTCCGTCCCTGGGGGGGGCTCCAACCCCGACCTTTGTGTTAACAGACAGACCCGCTAACCACTGGACCACAGAGACAGTCCACTGCTAGACAGAGGAAGAATCCTTCAACAGATTCCTGGTTCCAGATGGTTCTAGAACAATCCTCTGGTCCTGGTCCATCAGCAGCAGTTACTGAACGTTTCATTAGAACACGTTCACGACTTTGCAAACAGACAAACAGAAAAAACCTAACCTCCTTGGTGGAGGGAAAGAAGTGAATTTGAAGTTTTTGGTGATGGGTCATCCGTTAGCGGGGGTTCATGCTGTAGCCGATCCCCGTTGACACAGATCCCCAGGATCGAACACACGGTCATGGTTGGCCGAGACCACAAATACAAAACAACCCAGCGAGGAGGGCGATGCCTCAGCCGTCACCTAGAAACCAGACCAAACAGGAAATGGATGTCAGTGTTGTCGACTGTGTTGGAGAACTGGTTGTGTAACGCTGTGATTTCAGATTCCTAAACTGACTCCACTTCCTTATCCCTTGTAATTATTTGTACTTATTTTGTGATTTGATGTTCGAGTCCTGTGTTTGTCTGAAACTGTGCTGTTTCCTGTCTTGGCCCGGACCCAGTTGTAACAGGAAGTGTGTTACGTAGCCTTCAGTGGTGAAGTATTCATGACACCTCTCCCCACGTCTCCACCCGTCCCTGTAGGACAGCGCCACCATGCAGTTCTGTGCCAACAAGCTGGATAAGAAGGACTTCTTTGGCAAGTCGGACCCGTTCATGGTTTTCTACAGAAGCAATGAGGATGGAACGTGAGTGCTCGACCCCCCCGAAAGGCACAAAGAATCGCAGCTGAGATGGGCCACCTTTACACACTGACCCAGTTATTCTGGAAATAAATGAATTCTGCTGCACAATTCTTCATATTAGC
This sequence comes from Aeoliscus strigatus, assembly GCA_901007665.1. NCBI lineage: Eukaryota > Metazoa > Chordata > Actinopteri > Syngnathiformes > Centriscidae > Aeoliscus > Aeoliscus strigatus. Next base: position 51,387 of record CAAKHB010000724.1, read on the forward strand.
TTTTTCTGAGCAAAAAAATATAGTTTTGAGAAACTCTTCCAATCGGTAAAATTCCATAAAACGCGCTCTGGTGTTTCTCTTTGTGGTTTTGTTAGCATAGCATTTGAAATAGTTACACCTCAAAAGGATGTTTCAGCGCGTCCTCCTTGTCCTCCCTTCACAAGTTAGTATGGTTAGTTCAATTGTTAGCAAGTTAGCATGGAACGGAGTTGCAGCGGTCACAACGGTCCCACTGCTGGTCGGTTTTAGAACTCCCAGAGGATTCTACATGTTTAACTTCTGATAATGGTGCAGACGTCGCTAACGTAACACCGTTAGCGAACATTAACATGCTAACTTTTGATGGAGAACAATAAAAACGTTTTGAAGTGCAACCATGTCTTCACAACATCAGCTTGAAATGCTACGCTAACAAAACCACACAGAGACACAGCAGAGGTCGTGTTGTGGAAATTCATGGGTAAGAAGAGTTGAGTTCTCTGGTGGGTTTGTTGTGTCACAGTGCACCCGTTGCTGTGGAAACGGGCGGTCGCAGCTCGGTGTTGCTGCCCGTAGTTGTACAATGTTGCTCTTGGAATCTTGGAAAGCGTCTTTGGCCGCACACGAATCATTTTATGGAATGAGCTTGAAAGATGGGCAATTAATTTTAGATGCATAGAAGTGAAGGGCTTTGGGGGGGCCATCTACATTTTCAATCAATAACGGTTAGTTCCGATGGTCGTTCACATCACTCCCTCGCTGCTCCCTCTCCCAAGAGGCTCTGCTCTTGTGTCGGTATCAGCTTTATCTCGCCAGAGGTGTTTTAGTGTTTCATTAGCGGCCGTCCAGCTTTTATCAGTATATTTTTTTTTCCGTCCACACCAGGGCAGGAAATGGATCCCCCATAGACGTGCTCCGAGGACATGTTGTTGATGCCGGCATGGTGGCTGCAAATTAGCCGACTGTGTGGCTAAAGCACCGGCTGGGTTTTAAAAAGGCTTCAGGCTCTTAATGGAGCGCAAGCAATCTGAGGACATGCACTGCAGGTTTTGGAGGAGGATATTTTCGGGGCATCGGGTATCAACGTACGCGTCTCCGCTCGCTGAGACATTGCCGATATCAGAGGAATCCATTTGCATATCGCTGTCACGCTACCGGGCCGAGGGGGCAGCCAGACTGAAATATTGAATAATTCTCAGTGGTGTTCAACACAGTCTGGCTGGGAAAGACGCCAGGTGGGAAACAAAGGTGGAACCAGCCCTGTTTAAAGTGGGTTTGTCGTCCCTGTCGACTCGCACATTGTCTGTCTGATGCGTCGCGCGCTCCGTTTCTATGTGCCGACGCGCCTTCATGTATAATGAACAATTAATAAGCAAATGGCTTTTTCCTCTGCTGCGTTTTTCTCGCCTCCCTCCCCTCGTCCAGGTTTACTATCTGCCATAAAACAGAGGTGGTGAAGAACACGTTGAATCCTGTGTGGCAGCCTTTCACCATCCCGGTGCGAGCGCTCTGCAACGGCGACTACGACAGGTACATCA